>JAXGGA010002225.1:0-127754 GCA_038373865.1 Uloborus plumipes | reverse complement strand
AAAAAATAGAAAAGGTTGGTTGTTTACCATTTTTACCATTCACTTTGAATTTACACTTGGAATAAGCCAATGAATTGCTTCCAATCTACCTTTCCCTAAAATTTTCTTTTTCATATTGATGAAAAATATTTCACGATTTTTAGGTTTTTCATATTAAATCTGTAAAGAATCTGTACTGTTCATCAACATTTACATCACTTTTGAAATTAATCTTGATTTTTGTGCAGACCCTTTCTTAGAAGTTAATTCCTGGAAATTTTTTTAAACCTCCTTAAAAAGTACTTGAATTTTATTTTCAAGATTGTAGGGGAACTTTGTATTGGGTGCAATCTGATTAGTCTTAATAAGAGTTTCAAACAAGTTGCATTGTGTTGACCAATCAGATGAATACTCAACGTTAAAACCCGTGAGCGGCGAATTTTACGAAACTGTGCATGTGCGCGGACTTTGTCCCCTGACTGACAATAGAGCATGTGATGCATTTATTCAATTTGAATTTCACACTTTCATACTTCTGCTTTGGGGGATAATAAGTTGTTTTGACTTTTAAATGTTGCTAAATCCTTGTACTCATTTTTTTGTATCAATAAATTGTTGCACAGGATCTGTTTCAGATATATTTAGTTAAGTTCTTTTTTTTAGCTTTGGTTAAATTTATTTGCATAGCCGAAAAAAAAAAGAATAGTTTCGAAAAGCAAAGGTACACTGTCTTACACCTTATATTGATATTTATGCTCTATTTTGATGTCAGCGTCAAATGAAATAGTTAAAATCGTAAGTCATGGAAAATTGTTCGCAAAAGTCATGGAAAGTCAGGGAAAGTCATGGATTTGAAAAGTCCAGGTTGAGCAGATACCCTGCATATAACTAAGTTTAATAGGTACAAAATGAATCAGCCTTGATTTTGACAGAAATCATCTGGTGTATTTAATGTTATTTCAAATGATTAGCTAATTAATTTCTTTGTTTTTTTGCCATCTAGGAGTTCATGCCTAAGTAAGCAAATAAATGAGCTGTCCCTGGAATGCAGTAAACAGACCACTGCACTTTCTCGGCTGGACCCAGATAAGGAAATGCAGTGTTTTCCCGCAGGTTTAGGAAAATTGTACTCGAGTTGTATTGCTTGAAACTTACACATCTGCTAACTTCTTTGGACGCAAGTTTAGCAGCATTTAATGTTTTATAAAATCAAACTTAAAGTAAATGTGATACACTCATCTAATTTCCACCCCCATCATTGAAAATATTTATAAACTGCATGATCTGTGTGTGTGACTGAAAGTATATAACATATTTTAACCATTTAGAGTTGTTATTTTTGAAATTCATATGTACAGGGAGGGCTCTTTTGTTGCCCCTGGTTTCACTCAATGCCTCCTTAATAATAAATGCCTACTACATTTGCCTTAAAGCGACGGTGCATTTGTTCGATTCAAAGCGCCACCTTGCGGCTATTGGCGATGGATACAGACAATATTCGAAATAACTACTTTGATTTGTTAATTTTTGAATTTAAATTAAGAAATCCACCAATTGCTTATTTTTATGACAGTTTCTTTGTTTCAAAGAATTTCGATAGATGGCAGTGCATTATGAACAAAGGGAGAATTTTTGCTCTGTGATAAAAACCTGAAAGCAGTGGGCATTTACTATTTCGGGGGCGTTGCTTTACTATGCAGTGACCTATTTTTCCATTTATTTGTCTGTCGCAAAGATACAGGTTTCAGTAGCCTGAATAGAGCGTTCGAGGCGGGAAAATGCGTTTGAACAATACTCACAATGGTGTCTCCGCAGTATGGATCCTTAGATGTTTCTTTAAACTTGAGGCGAATGAAAAGGCCCTCGAGCAATGCTCACAGGAGTACGGTTTCTCCCCGGTGTGGATTCTGAGATGTGCTTTTAAAGCTGAAGCGGTGAAAAATGCCTTAGAACAATGTTCGCAGGAGTACGGTTTCTCCCCGGTGTGGATTTTCAGATGTGTCCTTAAAGCTGAAGCGTCCGAAAATGACTTAGAGCAATGTTTGCAGGAATACGGTTTCTCCCCGGTATGGATTCTGAGATGTGTTATTAACGCTGAAGCATTGGAAAATGCCCTAGAGCAATGTTCGCAGGAGTATGGCTTCCCCCTGGTGTGGATTCTGAGATGATTCTTTAAAGATGAAGCTTCGGAAAAAGACTTAGAGCAAAGTTCGCAGGAATACGGTTTCTCACCGGTGTGTATTCTGAGATGTATCTTTAAACCTGAAGCATCGGAAAATGCCCTAATGCAATGTTCGCAAGAGTACGGTTTCTCCCCGGTGTGGATTCTGATATGTTTTTTTAAAGCTGAAGCGTAGGAAAATGACTTAGAGCAATATTCACAGGAATACGGTTTCTCCCCGGTGTGGATTCTGAGGTGTGTCTTAAAATGAGAAGAATCGGAAAATAATTTTAAACATAAACCACAGGAATAAGGTTTCTCTGCGGTATGAATTCTTTGATGTCTCTTAGAATCTGAAGCCGAGGAAAATGACTTAGAGCAATGTTCACACGAATACGGTTTCTCCCCCGTGTGGATTCTGAGATGTGCCTTCAAAGTTGAAGAATTGGAAAATGACTTACAGCAATGTTCACAGGAATACGGTTTCTCCCCGGTGTGGATTCTGAGATGTGTTTTTAAAGCTGAAGCTTGGGAAAATGACTTAGAACAATGTTCGCAAGAATACGGTTTCTCCCCGGTGTGGCTCCTCAGGTGTATCTTAAACTGGTAAGCGTTGGAAAATGACTTAGAGCAATGTTCACAGAAGTACGGTTTCTTCCCGTTGTGGATTCTGAGATGTCTTTTTAAAGCTGAAGCGAAGGAAAATGACTGAGAGCAATGTTCACACAAATAATTCATTTTAGAGCAATGATGGATATCCGACTGTGATGCCATTGCAAAAAAGTATAAAAGTGTTCATTCATTCAAGAGATGCTGCATTTCCACCAAACCGGATTCTCAAAAGTTTCTTCAGCCTTCAAACGTTAAAAGGGTCAGGAAATCACGATAGATAACCGTATTTTCGTTTTTAAATGAGAGATCTCACTTTTGCAGATACGGAAAGAGTTAACAAATGAAACTGGTATCCTTCTCCTTTTTCGTAACTGAAGTTCTAGAACGGGCTTTGAAGAATAAAAAATAGAACAAGCTTTTCACATATGTCACAGTTTACGTATGTCACAGCCATGTTTTTATTACTTTAGAATCAGAAATGGTTTTAATTTTTAATTAAATTCAGTTTCTATGAGTGTATGTTACCATAACTTGCATTGAAGAAACTTTCATGAAGATCTAGCCATAAAACTAATCCAAAATTAACATTTTGTAAAAAAATATTCACATAGGCAGAGGTGTCTGGTCGAATCTGAACACTAATGCAACACACTTTCTCGGTGTTTAACGTTCTCTTCTCAGTTTCGAAAACCAAGAAACCGGTATGATGTCAATGACGGTTTTTCTTTATGCTGATACTTTTCCAATTTTAATGGAATAGCGTGTATTTTTAAATTAAACAAAGCTCACCTTGCGTGCGTTAGTGTACAAACAATAGCACACATGTATTGGACTAACCGTTCTAAAGATGACACAAAACAAGTTCGAATGTGTTATAGAGATCGAATGAGCCGTTTTTTGTCAGAAAACTTTTTCCGCCTCTTGATTTGCTGCTTTTAGTTTTATGGTTCACAGCTGAAAACTAATTTAATAAAAGCGAAATTAGCAAAGCCTTCGCTCAATTTAATCATCTCTCGCTGGAAGGAGGAGTAACGATCACGAATGGTCTTTTGGACATGGTTCCTCAGATGAAAGCAGAAACAAAGACGTGCGTTGAGGTAGGGCGAGTCAACACTCCTTGTAGGCAGGCTTATGGAATTCCAATACTATGTGCAGTCCTGATTATACTGGAATGAAATGAAAAGAAGTAAGAGTCAAAACACCTGAAAATAATATTAAAAAAAAAATAAGTAGGGGAATGTGGGGCAAAGTGAAATGGCAAAATATTTTTACAGTTTGCAGAGGCACCTATTTAGCAATATTTTAACAAAGTCCCTATACTAGAAAGCAACTTAACACTTTACCGACCGGTAGCGATTCGAACATCCTATGCCCTTTCACCGCCCGCTCAGCTGCAGATCGGGTAACTTGTACTTTTAACATTTTATTGTTAAACTATAAAATCCACAGATCGGTTCAAAGTCGATTAATCGACGCCCGGTCGGTAAGCGCCGGAGAGCAAACGTCGAATAATCGACGCCCGGTCGGTAAAGTGTTAACTTGACACTCAACGTCACTGCGGAAGAAGCCAATTAGAGCTCACAAGCAGTTAGCGATCTCCTCTAATTCGCCAAGTAGGCTGTGACGTTTTATCTAGCTCGTATTTCATAGGCTAACGTCACGATGTTTTTGTCAAGAAAGGTTGCCGTCGAGTATAGACATACAGTCTATTCCTGTCAACAAATAGATAGATCTAAAGATCGACGAAAAAAATTATACAAGTTCTTTTCAAAATTTGATACACTTATTATAATATTCGTGTTTTTTCAAAAATATTTTTTGTTATGGTACAATTATCAAATTTTTGTGATTATCATTTTAAGCATTAATTGAGGTCTACTGGTATCCAGTACAATACTTATTTCGTTTATATTAAGCGAATTTTGATTTTAAATGTTCAAGGTCATTTGTCAAGTGCACGCGGGGCAAAGTGAAATAGTTCATTTCGTTTACTTATGCGTTAATTTTTTTAATCACGCACGAATTTCTTTATTTATTAATTAATTTACAATATTTTACCTATTAGTTCACTTTTTTATTCATTCTTTCATTGATTTTCTTATTCGTTCTCTATTTTATTCACTCATTTCTTTTTCTCATAAATTAATGAGTACATTAATTTGTTTATTAATTTATTCGTTTATTTTTCCTTTATAAGTCATTTTTTCGTTTGTTTACATGACCATTTGATGAAAATGATTGTTAATCATAAAATAGAAAATTTTTCATCAGAAAAAAATTGCATTTTTCACTTTGCCCCACGGTTTTTCGGGGTGGAAAATTTCTACCTTTTTTTGAAGGTGCAAAATAACTGCCAAAAATGAAAAATAATATTTCAACGCAAGTTGTCACACAAAATACAACATTCAGTCTTTGTGTACAATAATTTTCAAAACAAATTTCCGATGCGTTTATTTTTAATTAAGTCAGCTATCTTAACTATTTCACTTTGCCCCACATTCCCCTTACAAGCAAGGAAGTGTCTACTACTCCTCCATTTTTCCAGCAACCTTTGAAGTAATTTGGCGTGATTTCGTACTCCGCTATATTTGGCGATGGCATTATGTGTCCTCCTCGAACGCCAGTCGATCCTGACCTCGTGTTTTACATCCCATCCACTGATCTGAATTTTACATCTCTCAGGTATGCTGTCGTATTTATAGTGTATTTTTCTGAAATAATTTTATGCGTTGAAGCTAAGTGTTTTTTTTTTTTTTTTGAAAAGTGAAATCATAAAAGAGATCAATCTGTTCGTTTTAACTTGCGTAATAAAACAAAATTAAGTTGCAAACATGCATCAAGAGGCAAATTGGTTCACTTTTGAAGAAAATACTTATTTTGGCGGCCAAGAGTGCTTAAAAGGAAATAAAATGCAAGTGAGTGTAGTTAAATATTTTATCTTGCAACCTCAACACTGAATTTGACATCAAAAGAAATATGTATGGTTTTTAATATCTGCTGGTTTACCTCGCAAAAGTACTACTTCTACTTCCAATTCTTATATGTATCGTTGCTATTAATGAAATATTATGTTTCATGTCTCAAAATGTATCAGCTCAAGACCAGCTTTAACTTTATTAGTTTTTTTTTTTTTTTTGGTGGGGGAGGTCTTGAGTTTCAAATTTTAATTGTATCTCAGTCTCGTGTTTCTAATTTGGTAAAGATTATTAAAAAAGCTAAAAGGAAGGCTACCAGGTTTGTAAATAGGCTTTCTAACTTAGCCAATGATTCCTGGCTTAGATTGCTTAATATGTATAGACATGAGCATAGGAGAGTCAGTAGGGACGATTCAATTGGTTAACTTTATCAAAAAAAAAAAAGATCTTACAATGATAAATTTTTGCATGGACTGCAAGACGAGTGGTCAATGTTTTATGCTGTTTAAAACTCAAGCGAATCTGGAGGTCAGGAAAAATGACTAATTTGGCAGTGTTGTGAGCACTTAATACAGCATACCTGAAGAGGCTATAGTAAGCAAGGGAGTAGAAAGCTTTAAAAGTGCCATTGATCTTCATTGAGTTCCATAAATTGACTAGGATCATGCTATCTGGGCCCGAGCCTGTCTTTAGTCCTTGCATTTATATTGTAAAACATTGACTAAGTTTTTTTGTCCTTTGTAGATTTTATAGAGGCAGTCAACCTTGAACTTTATTTATGGAGGATACTTGGCCAGAACAAAAAAGTTGAAGTGTTTATTGCGTCCTGCAACTGAGATTGTTTTTATGCAAGAAAATAATTAAGTGTCAGTTTCAAACACTATAATCTACACCAGTGGTGGCCAACCCGCGGCACGCGTGCCACAATGTGGCACGGCAGAGCAGTAACAGTGGCACGCGAAGACTTTTTGAAAAAATTCCAAAATTGAGGAAAAAATGTCGATCTCAAAAATATTGATAAAAACAAAAAACCTTGTGACGATTAAATGTCAGGAAGTTGGCTTACAAATTGTCTGAACTACAATATTGCAAAGTACTTAACGTTAGATTTTGATATCCAACAAAAGCTGAGACGCTACAGACAATGCTTTTTAAAGCATATTTGCGTTCGACACGAATGAAACTTTCGATGTTGCAGAATGGATTTTTGATCTGCAATAGTTTCAGCTACGGGTGGGGGATGAAATTTTTTAAAAAAAAGTTAACTCTGCTACTAAAATTAAGAAACCAGATTGGACAAAATTCGTTATGGTTGCATAAATGAAGATCCTTAAATTGTTTTTGCTACAAATTAGAGCTCTGAATGTTTTGTGAACTTTTCCCAGGAGAAAGAGGAGAGCATGGCAAGTTACTCCTTCATTGAAATGTGCAATAGCTATCCAAAGGATAAATAGTCATAAGATTTTAGAATTTTAGTGAGTTTTTTAAAATGTTTGGAAGGAAAGCAATGAGGACTTGCTACTTAGGAATGAAGGACTTAGCAAATGAATTTAGCTAAGTCATCTCTTATTATCCGGCGTTTAAGTAGTTTAAATTTAAGATAGTACAAGAAAAGTTACCTAAACCAGTATAGGCCATCTACATTCTTTTATGATGAAACTTCAGTTTAAATATTCAGTGTTAGGTTTGATGATTTTCAGGACCATAAAAAAAAGCTGATATTTTCAAATTCTTTGCCTATTTCTCGGCAAGACACTGCTTGTTTCCCTTCTGAAATCCAAATCGGAATTACTGACCTTTTCATCGGTAATCAAATATAAGAGCTTACTTCAACAGAAAGTCATCCACGTTATACAGAAATTTGGAAATTTGTACCAACAATTTTTTTTCACATTTTACACACTTTAGCCGTCTGATGCCGTTGTAGATTTGGTTCAAAATACGCTTCTAAACAAATATTTTTCGTTATGAATGCAGAAAAATCTAAATCTTACCGTTGAATATTAATTGATAGCACTTAAAACGTTAAACTTCTTAGGATTCTCAAGAACTAATTCTAAAATTAAGGACTTGGTAAAAAAGATACTCATAAATCACATTAAGTACCGACTGTTTAATTTTTAGAGTAGAATGTTTGATGTCATTTGTTTCTTTTTAAGCGTAAGTCAACTGACAGAACCTACACTGTAAAAAAAAATCCGTCAAATTTACGGAAAAAAACTGGCAGCCTGGCTGCCAGTTTTTTTCCGTTTATTTAACAGAAATCTTCCGTAATTTTTTAACAGACTCTCCGTTTTTTAACGGAATATCTCTGTAATTGCAACAGTTTTTAACCGTTTTTATAACAGGTTGATTTCATCACTTTACGGAGAAAATCTGTTAAAAAAACGGTTAAAAACTGTTGCAATTACAGAGATATTCCGTTAAAAAATGGAGAGTCTGTTAAAAAATTACGGAAGATTTCTGTTAAATAAACGGAAAAAAACTGGCAGCCTAGGCTGCCAGTTTTTTTCCGTAAATTTGACGGATTTTTTTTTTTCCCCGTAAGTTTGATGGATTTTTTTTTTGCAGTGTACGAACCAGAAACAGGTGGATGCAAAAAAAAAAAAAGCAAATTTAATACACAACGAAGATTTTTCCCAATTTCTCAGTTTTTAAGATAGGTTTAAAGGGGTTGTTGACATTATGCTGCCTGCCAGTCTTACATGCCCCCGAAATTACACAATAACCGAGTGACGCAAAACAAGCCATTCTCACAAACTTTTATAGTTTGGGTGTACGTAGCGCGTTAGCGTTGCGTCTGCTACCTTATTTTCCTGTGCGATTCTTGCTTCTTATGGCCCCTCTAACACCCCTAAAAGTTTGTACAATTTAATTTTTATGTCTGAAACATGTTGTACAGAAGAAACTTGCTAAAAAAATAACTATTTTTAAACTGTCTTTTAGATTAATAAAATCAAAAATTTAAGTGAGAAAATATGCCTAGGCAGTATAGTTGAACTTTCACGTTAATTGAAACACGCTTAGGCAAAAGTTGAAAATATGTATCTCTTGGATCTATGGATGTTACAAAAAATACTATAATTAAACAAAAAAATATTTTATTGCCATAAGTACACAAGAGTAATTACAAAGAGTAGTGTAAATACAGAAATGGAAAAAATCTATTACATATGAATATGGGAGGTACCCCGAAATGGAGGAATACCCGATCTAGGTATAAAATGTGGCTCTGAATTCAAGCAAGTTTTACACAAGTACATAGAAGGAGAGGTAGGTCAGAGACTCCTGGCAACCCTCCCCCTTAACGAGTTCTCGGAACTGCGACCTAGGCTGGTCCCCTTCTCCTGCTTCCTAATGTTCTCCTGAAAGTTAAGAAAGATGGATTAATTATGTTTTAAAATGTAACCTTAATGTAAAAAAAAAAAAAAAAAATTGATAAAAAATAAAGCTTCATTAACATTTGATATCTTAATCGTTTAATTTCAACACAATTTATAAACTCAAGTCCCATTATCTTTTCGATACTTACCATATTGCTCTGGATAATAACAAAATACTGTGTGCATGGGTGCTACTCTAAAAATTAACAAAGACTGAAAAGCACTTGGCATCATTTTGCTACACAAACATGTTAGCGAGTAATATGTTTGTAGTTTAATGCACAAATATGTTGCATTTTTATGTTGTAATTAACTATATAATAAAACCAAATCGCAAAATTAAGTAAAATCTAAACTTTCAGAATAGCTTTTTCGAAAAGATTTTTTGGAAGAAAACGCGATAACGAAAAAAATTACTGTATTAGTTACTGAAGAAAAAAAAGCTTCGAATTCACGCTAAAAGATTCTTGACAATAAAAAGTTTCTGGTAAGAGATTCTTCGCTAAAAAATAACACTGGAAAAAACAGCTTTAAAATAATTTTCTGGATTAATGTAGCTATGATTGAAATAATTGAATTACTAGTTTTCAAGGTGCAACTAGAGAGAAAGTTATTAAGCAGTTGCTTGTTTTTTTTTTTTTTTTTTTTTTTTTTTTTTTTTTTTTTTTTTTTTAAATCTAAATGAGATATTTTTTAAAGCTTCATTTCATTTTTTCCCAAAACAAATTTCCAAATGATACGACATTTTACAGAATACGGAATTCCGTCCGTCAGATGGAAGTGTGGCAGCCATGGCTGTGTGCCTTGATATCAGGAACAATTTTTTTTAACTTGACAATTCACATTTCAACTCAAAACGTTAACTCAAAACATTGATACGTCAAATTTCTTTTCAAAACAAAATATCCGCAATTTCGTAAAATTATCTAAGATTTAGGGCATTTCTAGCTTTAACTTAAATAAGGGATCCATCAAACAAAATCAGGTCAAATCACTTTCGGTTTTCAAGATATTGAGGTTTTATTGTACATTACTATTACATTTCATTACATAATGCACAAGCAGGATTAACACATTCTAGGGAAAATGTTATACATAAGATGTTAAACATAAGATGCTAATTAACCTTATTAGTGGGAATTCGTTAAAATAGCAAAGGGGTCATTCCACGTCAAGTGATCCAAAATCTGAGAAAACTTTTACCTTACATTTTTGTATTTCTTTCACATTTGGCTCATTAATTGTACCCCTTGAGGTAATCAAAAGTCTCAATTTTTGGATTTTTATCTCTATTATTTTTTCATTTATGAGACTTTGAACTTTGGAAAAACCCTCGTTTTTCCATGGATAAGGGAACATGAAAGGGACCATAACTCGGCACCAAATATAGATAGAACAATTTGGTAAATGGCATTTTAAAGTACGTTAGTTGCCGCTTAATCTGATATGCAACATGACTAATTTGATAAAAAATTTCTTTTTCAAAAAATGAAATTTAAATTTCTCAAAAAACATATAATGAATTTTTTTCAAAAAATTCTCAAAAATTCTTGTGTATTTTATCTATGTTTGTACAAATTTTTAGATTGGGATCTCAATGGGATCATATTTTTTTGTATTTTTGAATAAAACTGTATAGGAAAAAAAGGATATTTTTTAGATTCTATTTATTTAAATATTAAGTTCTCTTGCTTGTGATGGTCTAAAAAGTAGTAAACAAACATGAATATGTTTAAAGTGAGCTGGCATGAGCTTATAGATTTGTCAGGTTCACCCCCACCCCCCTTCCTTCCCCGCACAACCACTCTTTTTTTATTCAAAGCTGTTCAAAATGTTTAAAAAAAAACAAAAACTCTTTGATACAAAATGAATAGTAAACTTATTTAAATTGGGTAAATGGGTTTCCTTATAACTAGACGAAGTATCCCCCTCCCCACCCAAATATACTATTCACACTATACTAATATGACGTCCAACCTGGGGATTGAGTTGAGGATTATTTTCACCCTAGGTATATATATTGTTTTTCAGACGAAGTGTTTCTTTTTCGATCCGAACTTTAAAGTGTACTTCCATTCAGTATCTGAAATTTAACTTTATGATTCATTTCATCTTCTACCCCAGCACCAATCTTCAATTTTGAAGGGAGAAAATAAATAGGTCGCCCCAAGATCATAGCATACAGCAAAATAGCACTGTTTCTCCTTGTTCTCATCGTTTTTTCTGTTCTTTACGCACAAAACTGAAAATAAATCAAAATATCAGATCATATGTCTATGTCCCCATAACTATCTTTCTACATTATCTAGTGTGCAGCTGTTATTTAATTTTTTTAATTGTTTGTGTTATTTTTCATTTTGTTGTAAAGGAAAGTAATGCAGCAAGACATATCTTTTTACATACATTAAACAAACACTGCTTTTTTTTTTTTTATCATAACCTCTCATGTTGTTTAACTTCTGTACAGATTGCTCCTCCCCTTACCCTACCTTCCCGCTCCAAACTTTTATTTTTTTTTTTTTTATCATCCCGCCTAACCCCATTTCAAAGTCTTAGTCTCTACTGACGTCTGGTAGTGTTTCAGTTTGTTCTGTTTGTTACTTTCCTATTAGCTCATGAGCTTTGTCCAATAAGAAAAAGGAAAGGCAGTGATGGGGCCTGACATATAACGTGACACTTTGATTTCTTTTCAGTTTTGTGTGAAAATAATGGGAAAACATTATGAGAACAAGGAGAAACAATGCTATTTTGCTGTTTGCTATGATCTTGGGGCGACCCATTTATTTCCTCTCTTCAAAATTGAAGATTGGTGCTGGGGGAGGGGATGAAATGAATCATAAGTTTAAATTCAGATATTGAATGGAAGTACACTTTGTGAAGGTCGGATTGAAAAATATACACTTCGTCTGAAAAACAATATATACCTAGGGGGAAAATAATCCTCAAATCAATCCCCAGGTGAGACGTCATATTAGTATAGCATTAATGATATACACTGAAGTGACAAAAGTCATGGGATACCTCTTAATATCGTGTCGGCCCTCCTTTTGCCCGGCGAAGTGCAACAACTCGACGTGGCATGGACTCAACAAGTCGTTGGAAGTCTTCTGCAGGAATATTGAGCCATGCTGTCTCGATAGACGTCCATAATTGTGAAAGCGTTGATGGGGCAGGATTTTGGGCACGAACAGACCTCTCGATGGTGTCCCATAAATGCTCAATGGGATTCATGTCGGGCGATCTAGGTGGCCAAATCATTCGTTGGAATTGTCCAGAATTTTCTTCAAACCAATTGCGAACAGTTGTGGCCCGGTGACATGGCGCATTGTCATCCATAAAAATCCCATCGTTGTTTGGGTACATGAAGTCCATGAATGGCTGCAAGTGATCTCCAAGTAGCTGCACATAAGCATTTCCAGTCAATGTTCGGTCCAGTCGCACTAGAGGACCAAGTCCATGCCATGAAAAAACAGCCCACACCATTACGGAGCCACCACCAGCTTGAACAGTGCCTTGCTGACAGTTTGGGTCCATGGCTTCGTGGGGTCTGCGCCACACTCGAACCCTACCATCGGCTCTTACCAGCTGAAATCGTGACTCATCGGACCAGGCCACGGTTTTCCATTCATCTAGGGACCAACCGATATGCTCACGTGCCCACGAGAGTCGCTGCAAGCGATGTCGTTCTGTCAGTAAAGGCACTCGAGTCGGTCTTCTGCTGGAATAGCCCAAGAAATCCAAATTTCTCCGCACAGTTCTAGCAGACACGTCCATTGTACGTCCCACATTGATTTCTACGGTGATTTGACGCAGTGTTGCTTGTCTGTTAGAATTTACGACTCTTTGCAGACGTCGCCGGTCTCGATCTTTAAGTGCAGGCGGTCGACCACTGCGCTGTCCATGGTGGGATGTTATGCCTGAAATTTCATACTCTCGGCACACTCTTGACACAGTGGATCTGGGAATGTTGAATTCTCTAACGATTTCCGAAATGGCATGACCCATGCGTCTAGCTCCAACTAACATTCCGCGTTCAAAGTCTGTTAATTCACGTCGTGCGGTCATCATCACGTTAAAACCTCTTCACATGAATAACTTGAACAGAAATGAAAGCTCTGTAAAAGCACTGCGCATTTATACCTGTTCTATGCGATGCTACTGCCATCTGAAAATTTGCATATTGCTATCCCATGACTTTTGTCACTTCAGTGTTTTTGGGTGGGGGAAGGGTTGTACTTTGCCTTGTTATAAGGAAGCCCATTTACCAACTTTAAATAAGTTTACTGTTCATTTTGTATCAAAGAAGCTTTTTTTTAGCATTTTAAACAGATTGGGGGGAAAGTGGTTGGATCAAGAAGGAAGGGAGGGGGAGTTGACCAATCTACAAGTTAATGCTAGCTCACTTACCTAGAGTAAAAATAATAGTCAATTCAATCCCCAGGTTAGACGTCATAATAGTACAGCGTTAATGGTATATTTGGGTGGAGGAGGGTGATACTTCGTCTAGTTATAAGGAAACCCATTTACCAACTTTAAATAAGTTTACTATTCATCTTGTATCAAAGAGTTTTTTTTTTTTTTTCAACATTTTGAACAGTTTTGAATTAAAAAAGAGTGGTTGTGCGGGGGATGAAGGGAGGAGGGGGTGAACCTGACAAATCTATAAGCTCATGCCAGCTCACTTTAAACATATTCATGTTTGTTTACTACTTTTTAGACCATCACAAGCAAGATAACTTAATATTTAAATAAATAGAATCTAAAAATTATCATTTTTTTCCTATACAGTTTTATTCAAAAATTCAAAAAAATATGATCCCATTGAGATCCCAATCTAAACATTTGTACACACATAGATAAAATACACAAGAATTTTTGAGAATTTTTTGAAAAAAATTCATTATATCTGTACCTCAGAACCAGACTAACGTAAGTCCATTTTCGTCATTTTTCGGTACAGGGGAAAAACGATTGTCGAATACATCGTTTTTCCCCTCTACTGAAAAATGACGAAAATGGACTTACGTTAGTCTGGTTCTGAGGTACAGATATGTTTTTTGAGAAATTTAAATTTGAAATTTAAATTTCATTTTTTGAAAAAGAAAATTTTTATCAAATTAGTCATGTTGCATATCAGATTAAGCGGCAACTAACGTACTTTAAAATGCCATTTACCAAATTGTTCTATCTATATTTGGTGCCGAGTTATGGTCCCTTTTATGTTCCCTTATCCATGGAAAAACGTGGGTTTTTCCAAAGTTCAAAGTCTCATAAATCAAAAAATAATAGAGATAAAAATCCAAAAATTGATACTTTTGATTACCTCAAGGGGTACAATTGATGAGCCAAATTTGAAAGAAATACAAAAATGTAAGGTAAAAAACGTTGGATCACTTGACATGGAATGACCCAAAGGCAGATATAAAAGAAATTAACAGGGCTCGAAAAATCTTTAAAATTTTACATGCCCTGCCGGGCATGTTTGTCTAAAAAGTACATGCCCAAATAACATTTTTACCTGCCCAGTTTTATTTTTGCTGTTTATAAATAAAAACATTTGAATTTGTCGTACAGTGTTAAGACGTTGACTGCCAAGCTACAAAACATACGTAGCATATGAGCTGGGCTAAATACAATGTACCTGTCAATTAGCTTTACTTTCATCTCCTCGGAAGTCAAATTTCCATATTAATGTCATTGTAAAAGACAAATTGTAATCTGGAGGAAAACAGCAAATCACATATAAGCTAACTCAAATTCTATTCTGTCAGCTAAAAGGATATACTACAAATTATCATCTCCTACTTGGGCAGTCAACATGTTAAACAGACAAAATATTAAATTTGCAGTTTTGTATCTGAATTAAGAATTATTTCAATCTTAATATATATGGTAATTTTTTTCAAAAATACGAAATAACAAAGTTTAGGAAAGAAATATTTGATCGTAAAATTACATGGCCAGCTGGGCATGTAAGGGTTGAAGATTCATGCCCGATCAGAAATTTTACATGCCCTGGGCATGTCGGGCAATATAATTTTCGAGCCCTGGAAATTAACTTACCATAGCATATTAGACAAGGCGTACTCGGAATGTTCAACAGTTCAACTTCAGTATTAGTCTTAGTAACCTACAATAAGCAATTTTTTAGGAATCGGTTTAAACATTATGTTATAAAGAAAGTTGACATTTTCAACAATAAAGATAAACAAGCTGAACATTTGGAAAATTAAAATAGTCAGTATCTGCAAGAACATTAAAAGTTACCACTTATTTTGGTTTGAATGCCAGATGATGTAAAATCATAAGTTTTAAATTTTTATCCCAAAATTGTTAGACTTTAACATTTAATTAACCTATTTTTATGATCTTCAAAACTGCTAATAAAAAGTAAGAGACCATTGAGACTTTTAGCCCTAGTTAAGTACTATGAATACAATATTTTTTAGAGAATGTGGGTCATTCCAGCGAAAATGGTACAAATCATGCCTAAGACTTTAGACATTTTTATAATCAATTTTATTAACTACCACCTATTAAGTATATTTTTATTGGTTCTCCATTTAATTTCATGCCATCAAGTATCAATTGATTAGGTATAATCCTTTTAGAAAGGACACAAAAAAAAATGTCTTTGTCAGGAGGAGAAAATGACGTGTCACAGCTTCAAATTGCTAGAATTTTAACTGTGATTTAAAATTAAACTGAAACGTAACAACACAATAAATTAAACTACACTGCACAAAAGATGCTTCTAACACCATTTCTGCAGATTATTACGCAAATGAAAAAAAATTTCCCCAAAAAACACTATTATTTATCCATGTCCCTAGATTTTCTATGTTTCGAATTGTCCACTCTGTCACAAGCCTTTTAGAAATAAAATAAACAATTGCATTCAATCTGATATATTTTTTTAAAAATATAGGTAGTATAACTGCCGTGATTAGCTTGCTACATTGAATTATGTAGTCAACAACTAGGGTGAGCCTAGTTCTTTTCTTATGGTAGTTAATTTGAACTGTTGGATGTCCACTCTGTTACAGTCGATTTCATGATGAAAAAAATAGATTTTTTCTTGAAATTGCAGACAGACTTACAGTTTAAGGCTGTTTATTCCACTTTATGCTTGTTCTGTGATTCTAACTTTTCTTTCTGATTATAAAGATATTTTTAAAGGCTTATTTGTCCACTCTGTTACACAAAGTGATCAAAATATTTAAAATCCTTTCATAAATGAGTCATGTACTAGTTATTTACACTTTATTATACACAAATAAACGGAAACTTCATGAAAAAAATATGATTAGTTGGTGGAAATTATTTAAATTGATAATCTTAAGTAAAGAGTTTCAGACATGACTTGTACCATTTTCGCTGGAATAACCCAACAAGAATTTTTTTATCTTTACCAGATCATATCTTCACATGAAATAAAAAAAACTTTAGAAAAGCATTTATGTATTGTCTGACAATTGTTTTAATTTTATGTTGATTCTCTAATTGAACCAATTATTTCAAAAAACCAGACAACAGACATTTTTACTTCCTTTTATGTATAAGGAAGTATTTTCAAAACAGAGTTATTAGTGCGACATGCTTCTTTAGGGGTAAATGCACATTTTAGCACAGATAGATATCAAAAACCTAGTCTTTATATTTATATATATTTTAATAATTTAGCTTGTTTTTAACTTTCTTTTTAAATGTGCTTTTTAATAACTACAGTAGAAGCAATACTCTTTGAAATGCAGTTCACTTTTAAATACAAAAATTTCTGAGATTTGAAGATGTATATATAACATTAATTACTTTCTTTCTCTCTCATGAAACACTTTGGCTTATTAAAATGTCAAAAACAATAATTCAAATTACTGTATTTCCCTACCTGTGGGTATCTTGAGTTCATAACATTATTCATCCGAGCGTAATTCCAATTTGCGAAGTCATTGGCATAATTTTTCATTCCATAATTATTAGATTAATTACAAAGATTAAGAAAGAATAAAGAAATAAAATAAGAATATATCATTGAGGCAAATATTTGGCATTATTGTGCTTTAAATCTATTTAAATCTGTATTTATGATATTAAAGCAAAACAAAGCAGTCAAAACATTGGTGGAATAAATTCTTTCTTGGCTACAAAATAAAATGCTAGAAACCATGAAACTCCTCATTCATGTAATTCACAAACCCAGATAATATAGACGAACTCGCGAACGCCGTTCGCAGAAAACTTTCGAAGTTTGCAGAAAATTTTTGCATTTTGTTAAAAAAGTTATAAATTTAGGAAGTTTTCTATCTGAAATATGTCTTGATTTTGTTCATTGTGGGGCAGTAGCTTGTTACATACGAAACTGACACATTCATTAATCATGACGGATTGACAACCAACCTCATGGTAGAACCTGCACTTCATACAACTTGATATTTTTGTTGTTGGTAGCACTTTAGGATTCAGAAGCCCACTTTTCTTTGCAGAAAATTTTAAAGAAATTATTTAAGTTTGCAGACAGTTTTACATTTTATCTAAGTCTGGTAATTCAGAGTAGCGTAAACAGAGGTTTACAGTATTTAACAGTTTATAAGCTTTTCCATTAAAAAAAGCACCAGTTTCATTTTCCTTTGCAGCAACCCAAATTGCGGGTAATCGTATTGATAAAAGTATATATATTTAAATTTGTGTTTTAAAAGTTGGTTTTAAGTTTCCATTTCATTAATACAAATAATTGCATTATGTCAATTTTTGTAACTTTATAAAATTCTATTTCGTATAGCTTGCATTTATCACAAATGCATGGTAAATTTGAAAAATACAGTAACCCCTCGTTATATCGCGCTTTTTGGGGGACAAGAAAAAAGCGTGATATATCCGAAAGCGCGATATAACCGAAGTCATTAAAAACAGTTTTCTATCAAGCATGCAAGTAAATTATACATGCACATACATAATAATTCATTTATTCGAACATTAGCTTTTTATTTTCAGTCAAAAGTAACAAAAAAATATAACTTTTACACATGACTACTACACATTACTAACAGATGCTTTTCACTCATTGTATCAATACAAAAGAAAGTGTTCAGTAGTTTCCAAACTGTCTCTGCAGTATGCAAGTTTGGATGACAGGAATTTGCTGCTGCTTTTCAGCGAATTCAGAAGAATAGAAGAACCTTCGTTTTGTTCATTGATGACAAAACAAATGAGAAAGAGACCTTTTCTGAGCACCTTACATATTTTCTCAAAAATGGTTTCGGACTAAAAGTGTTTTTTCTTGGGAGACAAAATAAGAGCGATATATCCGAATGAGCGATATAACAAGGGGCTACTGTATAATAATTTTGATGGCAAATATATGTTAAAATTATAGTAGCTGTACATTTCAGATTTCCTTTAATTGTGATGAACAACAAACATTATTATGCACAAACAAAATGTATCGGACACCTGTAGTGTTGAGTTATTAGGTAATATCAGTGCAACTCTATGAATTGGCGTTGTTATGGTTACTTACCTTTATCAGTCTTTTTCCAACTTGAGATGAGTTTTCGGTAGGGATGCACCGAGTACTCGGTAAATATTCGGTACTCGTCCTACTCGGCAAATTTGCCGAGTACTCAGTACTCGGCCAAATTTGGATCAGGTACTCGGCCGATACCGAGTAGTTGTAGAAAATTGAATAGTTCAAGACACATTTTTCAATAATTAAAAATATGCAATAATATATTTATAAAATATGACAATTCATATATTATTTAAGTGAATTATGGGTATACTGCTATCTAGTAAGAAATTTTGAAGTTAATTTTGAAAATATTGAAGTTTATAATGCTTCAATAGAGTAAATCTTTATTTTAATATCCCCAAAAGCTTTTAAATATTATTCAAGTTTAGAGAATTAGAACTAATCAATAATAGATTAATATAATTCCAACTTAATTGATACTTTATATTTATTCATTTAATGTAGTTTCATTTTAAAAATAACTTTTTTCTAAAATTTTTGACAAAATAAATAAAATATTTTAAACAATGCATAAGTTAATTCAGTGGGATTTTTGTTCTAAGAACTATCATGGTCCATTCCAATGATCAGTTCATATGTCAGGGTTCGAATTTACTGCTGGTCCATTGGTTCCAGACCAGTAAAACTCGCCTCGAATCACCATAAAAATAATAAACAATCCAAGGACCACCATTTTTTTAAAGAAAAAGAATGTGGTTAATGATTTAAGGTGGACCAGTGATGTTGTCTGTTAAACAGTATATATTCCTGTTCAGTGGTCGAGAAGACCAGTAAAATTTCGTAATAATTTCTAACCCAGTACCGCTGTATGTCAATGATTTTTTAAAAAACAATTGGTACTCGGCAACTCGGTACTCGGCCGAGTAGTGAAAGGCTGAGTACTCGGTACTCGGCCAAAGTGCTACTCGGTGCATCCCTAGTTTTCGTGCTTGAATTGGTTTTAAAACACCCTTTAAATCAGTTTTGCACTAACATAACGTAAGTCTTCCGGATTAGTTACACCTAAATCTGTTACACTCCAAAAGAGCACTTAAAAAAAACACTTTAGAAAATTGTCTTTTCTAAACACTGCTTGATAAATTTGTGACTGGTGTTCTGATGCAATATTGCCCCAGATGCCTTTTATACGTTATGCCTCAAATCTCTCAAGCTTTCTAATAGTCTAAATATTGGTCCAAATTTGTCACTATAACAAGAGGTCTCTATAAAGCACATGTGCAAGATATTGCTTGCATTTCCGTCATACTGTTGGCCCCGCTTAATCGGGTAACGGATAAACGAATACCCCGTTTATACGAATAAAATAGTGAAAAGGGGGCACCCCTAAGGCAGCGCAAGCACTGCGACCACAGGTCTATTGTACTATATAAACTGTACCATATATATTGTACTATATACGAATAAAATATCTCAAAACCAAATATATTTCCCATGTCATAGACGCAATGTTAAAGATCCCCACTTAATCGAATACCCACTTATTCGAATATTTCTTGGAACCGACGGTATTCGTTTAAGCGGGGCTGATAGTATTTTTAAATTCTGTAATACTTTTAACGCGTCATGCTTCATTAAAAAACGATAAAAATAAGCAATTGCAGATTTTTTAAACTTTTAGTTACAATAATAAACATGAATTACATATTAACTTTAAAGCACTAGTTTTCAACAAACTGTGCTGAAAATAAATGACACAAATCAATTATTTTTTTAATTAAAGGTTGTGGTTAAAATACTTATGATTCCTTCTTTTTTTCATATAGTAGTGTTTCACTATGATCGCTTTTTAAAACATTTATTTTATAACTCTTTTCAATGAAAATACTTGAGGTTTAGAAGCATAAAATTGGTAAATTTTAGTTCTTGCAAAGATAGTCCTGAGAATTATAAAAATGTTGAATCCTTTTTGGACGATATATTAGAACGAGCGATTCAGCTCAGAGGTTTAAATCTATTAAGTAGCAAATGGGACAAGCATTGGTCGCTATAACAGCAGGGTCACAGGAATGAGTGATCGTTCTAAAAAGCATGTACTGTATCACGGTAAAAGGGGTCCTGATGACATACAATTTTGAAAATGACACAGAAGTAAACTTAAATTAAAACATAGATAAAGAAAATTAAGACGATACGATACGTATAACATGCTTTGTTTCACTGACCCTTCAAATCAACAAATTATGAGGCTAGTCCTTAAACTTTTATGCAAATAGATATGTGAAGGGATTTTTAAAAATTAAATATCATGAGAGCACTTTAGATTTTTTTCTTTTTTTTTTTACAGAGAAGACATTTAAATTAATGTTTAAAAAGTATTATTTGACATTCATCTTCATCGATAACCAAAGTTATAGCAATGATAAGTCATGTGTATTGTATTATTATTCTTGTTATTCCCAGTAGCAGAAATTGCGAGACGCGAGACGTGCGTCACAGATTTTTCAGATCTCTGCAGATAATTTTCATAAGAAAGGGGGGGGGGGGAATCACATAAAGCTCAACTAAAATTGAGAAAAAAAAATTGTTTTTGGGGAGCCAGAGAGTGATGATTTTTCGCGGCAAATTTTTTTGCTTTTCTCTTGCAGTTTTAGTTTTTAAAAAAATTCAACTTTTAAAGTAAGAGTTACTTCTTTTAAAAATGAAATAAGTTCATACTAAAAAATGGAAAAAAAAGAGAGACCCCTCTAACCATCAGAAAAATTACACAACTTCATCACACAAGAATAGTTCTATCTTCTTGTGATATTAAAATCATACGAAGGTTCAGTGCAATTTTAGTATTGCTTTCGAGTGCTTTAAATTTTCGTAATTCCCACCAGATATATCGAGGACCATATTTGTTTTGAAACATCGAGCATGTACTTTGCTGAAAATCGTACGCCGTGCTTGATACTTCAATCCTTCTGCATTCTGTAATTATTTGATTTATTTTGAAAGTTTGAGACTGCTTTAACTTATACTATTTTAGAATTATCAGTTTTAGTTCTAATTTAAATAATTTTTTTTTTATTGTTTTTTGTGCATTTACATATTTTTAGGAAAGTACTGGATTTTAAAAAACTATCCAAATAATTGTTTCATTTGTTTTCAAAGTAAATATTTGTTTAAATACTTGAATTTGATTTCATGTTTAATAAAGTTCATAGTTCATACATGATTGAATCTAACAATTGAAAACAATAGCTTATACCGTATATAGAAGGACTCAACTACATTCTAACTAAGTTTAATGTATTTAATTCTTATTCTTTACATATTAATGTAGTATGCAATTAAAAAAATATATTTACGATTCAGTGAACACAGTTTGATGTTGTGTGTAAGTAATCAATTAACATTTTCTAAATCAATTATTTGAATAATTATTGCTGATTCCTTAAAAAATGTTCAGACTCCTCAAAAGCGCTTGATATTAAGGAGGTTAAATTTCTCCCCTTCACTCAGTATAGTTTAACAGGAGTTTCTTGAGATATTTGGTAAAAGGGACAGCGATTGTGTTAAAAAGATCTTAACATTCCTGAATTTTAATTTCAAAAAAGGAGTACATACCCTGTAAAAGGTTTGTGTATTTTATGAAAACTTGAAGTAAAACTAATAAAAATGCTGCAGATTATTTCCGACGGCCCAAATAAGTGTCGCAGACTGGCTAGAAAGTTTCTGCTTCTGGGTTGTTATTAAATGCTTTTTTAAATCAGCAGAACATGGAATGTTTACATTTCATATAAAATAATCGGAAAATTATCAACTAAAACTTAAACAACAATTAATTTGATGTTAAAAATGTTTTCACTTACGGCAACTCAGCTGCAGGTTTCATCAAAACATCCGCCATTACTTCGAATCCAACGATGGGTCACGTGGTTAAAATCGACCAATCGAGCTTCGCGGTGAAGAGACCGTTAACAGTTAATGCGCTTATAACCGGCTGCGGAGATTAAAAAAACAGAGAAATCCTGTATTTTAATGTAGTTTTATCAGAAACAGATTTTTTCTGTAAAAAATATGGATAATTTCTTCAAAATTTACAGTTTTTTTTTACAGTGTATTAAAGTGTTTATTAACGATAACTCTTAAGTTTGGACTAATAATGTCTTTATTACCATTTAGATTTCAATTGCTCAGATTTACGAGAAAAAATGTTTCATTTGAGTAAGAATTACATAGCCAACATAAAATCTATTTTTAACTTTAAAAAAAAAGAAAAATTCCGTTTGTTGGAAAAATACACTGCTATTTCTCTCCAGATAGTGGCACTCTCCCTAAAAAGGTTGGCCACCCCTGATCTACACAGACCCGGTGAAATAACTTCCAAGTATGTCTGCTGCATTTGATAAAGTGGCATCTTGGGAAGTTTTTTTCCTGGTAAACGAGTGGAGCAAATGATGGTGTAACTGCAAACGTATTTCACAATGCTCTTATTTTTCGAGTTTTGTAAAAGGTGAGTGAAGTACCCCCTGTCCTGAAAATTAAACATTGTGCAGAATCTCTTCGTGCAGGATCAAGGCAAAAAATCACCCATAAAGTTTATAGTACAATAAAGAAAAGTGAGGTATCTTAAAACTTCCAACTAGTATTGTTTCAAGCAATAAGGAACTTGACATAGCTTTTCTTCCCTGTTCTCTTGATTGTAGGTATTTCAAAATTATGTATCTAAACCACAAAGTATCATGTATGTTCATTTTCTAAAAAGTACTTTTCTATTGTTGATTAATGAATTACTCGCTCATTCAAATATACTTGTACCTAGATACTAATGTGTAAGCTGTATTTATTTACAAAAAAGTAAATATTATAAATATTTAGATGTATTATATTAACTAATTATATACTATAATGTGCTCTAACAATTTTGCACAATATGATATCTATAATAGATACAGGCAAGCAAAACCATGCATAAAAGGTAGGTGGGGACATACAGGGATACATAATAACAGGGAAAGGTTTATCACCATCACCCAAAATATTTTTTATTTATTTATTTTCAGAAATATCGAGTCCAGGACTCAAGGCCTAATCAAGCCAAGCGAAATGTTTTTGGTGAAATCAATTAAGAATGCGGCATTGCAAAATATTAAGTGAAACCAATTTTAATAAAACCAGCCAATTAGAAGAAAGCTGTTTTTTGTGCTGTCACACTAAATAAATAACCTTGCAAGTTGAATACAAATGGAGTTTTTCATGCTTTTTTCATCTCAATATGGCTGATTGAAGAATAATAAAATGATAAATGTTACATATAATTTCAAAAATAAAATATTTGCATAAAATTTGAGCTGAACTCATTTTCTCAATGAACAACAAAATCAATTTTGTTTTATTTTCATGCCCAAGTCTGCGGACTTACTGGACCATGTCTTAATCAGCTCTAAGAAATAAAATAACCTTGAGGAATAATGTTTAAGATATTTCATAATGTTTGTCAAGACCTGCCTGAAAGTTCTTAAGATGATTAGCTTTGCTGCATAGTTATATTTCATTATTATATGAACCTCTTTGAATCAAAACTGTGTGGTTAAATAGTTGCTGACACAGAAAGGTTTTGGAAGGGACACTGAGAAGTAAAAAAGCCACCCCTCCCTTCCCGCAGGGACAACTAGGGGGGGGGGCAGATTTTATGGACCCTAAACTTGCATTGTTTCAGCGTTAGTTACCTATAAAAAAAATGACATTTAATTTATGAAAAGTATTTGCAATTTTAGCTTTGTTATCATAATTAAATATTTTGTTCAGAGTGTAGAAGTATTTGCCTTGGTTCTGGACACATACGTTTGACACCATGAAATAAATTTTTCAATTTGAACTTATTGTTATAAGAGCGAGAGAATATATTCAGTAAGCTCCGCTGTCATATGGATATTTCAGAAGGTCTATAGGATATTTCAGAATTATTTTGATACTTTATTGAAAAAGTAAAGCTATTGCAAAAAAAGTTGTATACTTTGACACCAAAACAAATCTCAGTTGAATGGAGAAAGGGGCGGAAGTTGTACTTTGTGTAATGAGAGCTGGCGTGTGGAAGCGAAATTAATTTCCCACTCTGCACTTTTCCCCCTTATGGTTGTCATAGTTATGTCGCTATGGACTTTTTCCCCATTTAGCTTTTGCAACAATGGTTAAATGCAAACAATTAAAATTGCTTTGTGCGAAAACTATATTCATTTGAAAAATCAACATCAATGAAGCACAATTTTTTTGAAGAAATTTATGCTTTATTTATGCCTAGATTTGTTAGAAAACGTTTAAAAATAACTGGTATGTGAGGATATAAACAACAGCGTAAATGTAATTCGATAAAATAAATCATTCAACAGCAGTGCATAAAAAAAGAGTGGAGCTGTTCTCTTTCATATGGTTTCCATGGAGACGATGCAATTTTTTTAAAACTTGATATGCCAATTTTAAAGTAACAGACTATAATATGTGATACTTTTTCAGGTTTGTTGAGGACAATTTTCTCTTATTGGTTGAGGGGGGGTGAGAGAGACACTAGAGCATGGTCTTGTTCCTGTTGGAAAATGACCTGGCTATGTCCTGCCCCCCCACCCCCTCCACATTATTTTCCATTAAAAAACAATTATGAGGCTCCTCTAAAAAGTTTTTCAAGAGTTCTTAAAACCTATTAAAATGTACTGCAAAGCATAGAAATGATATGCACTGCATTACTTCAAATGTGGTGGTAAAATATCTTTTTTGTCATTTTAAGCAAATTAACAACTTAACCTTATATAATTTCCCCAAAATGGTGTAACAATTGACAGTATTTCTTAGAATCCTTGTCGTAATAATTAAAACAGGAAGTTATTAAAACACTAGGCACTTCTTTTTTTTTTTGTCAAAGAAGAATTAATGAACGAATTGCAATAGTATACACTCTTGAATTCAAATTGTTTCGTTTTGTGTATTCTTTGCACCAACTACTGACTATAATATTAATCTAATAGCAAACCAAATTGATTTTGTTTTTTAGATGTGCTTAAAGAAATCGTTCTTAAGTTTTTACTTATGGAGAAAATAATAAAAAAAATACTTAATGGTACGTTTAAATTTTATCTCTTTAGGAAGCCCCCAACCCCTGAATTTTCTGTTGTCAAATAATTTTAAATGTAATATAAAACAAGTTTTACACAAATTTGTCAGTAATGCATATAAACAGCATTGAGCATCATGTTAAAAGTGACATTAAAGCACTATTTCGCTGGTAGTTTTCTGCAGATTCTCCCTTAATGTCCCAAAACTTTGTTCTGGCTCGCAAAGGGTACAACTCCCTACTAAAAGAAGGGGGCCCCAAAATGAGATTGAGCTTCCCTAATCGAATCGGTCCCAGATACCAAAACTGAACCGCTTCTGAATAAGGTCGAATCCAGCTTCAATACAAAGGTGGAAGAACCTCTATGGGAACTTTTCAATGAATGAAACAAAGCATATATAGGTTTTTTTCACCTATGCTACTTTTTGGCTAAACTTGAAAATTCCACTTTTATGAGACACCTATAAACAACCTTTCCAGCATTGCTAATGACTGATCTCTAAAAGTTAAGTAGCAATAATATTTCATGTAATATTGCACATTGCTTATAAATAATATAACCATATATCTTACGGAACATTTAATGTTTATGCCCATGATCCAAATGAAACTCAAGGTTCCATTCAACTGCTCCAAAATTCCAATTAATGATGTTCTGCAACCTCCCCCCCGAGACCAGTCATTTCAAACTTTTCTGGGGGTGGGGCATCAAAGGGCATGTACTTAATATAAATTATACAAAAACCACTCCCACTTATTAAATGCAAATTCATTGATTTCCCAAACAAGGGGCGTGGGGTCAATTGACCACCTCTGGCCCCATTAAATGACAGGCCTGCCCTCCTCCCCCATTCCCAAACATCACGAAGACCTCAAAAGTAAGGTCTCTCCCAGAAGATTTAAGAAAAGATTCCCTTCCCTCTCAAAAGATTATTTAAAACAAAGAAAATATTCTCCAGGAGTCCTAATCAGGAAGAGGACATTTGTCCCTCAAAATTCTTATCAACATCAGCAATCCTAAATGAACGAAAACATCCTGATGCAGTTAAAAATATCTCATTATTTGTTAAAATAGGAAATATTTGATTTTCAGAGTTATTTGAGATTTTCTAATTCATTATCTTTCCAGTTATCAACAAAGCCTCAATATTACAAACTTAAATGTTTGCATTTTATTTCTCCCAACTCAAGCGATAAATGGCAACAGATAATATTATTCATCTTGTAAATTTTTTTTCCAGTTGAATTAAAAATTTTACGCCAATAAAAGCGAAAACTGCGCCAATAAGTAGCCCATTCTGCCTTCGTTTGCATTAGCCAATGAGAGCTCCCTATTTTGGAGGAGTAGTAGCAACGGCCTACAAGCAAAGCTATGACCACGGCGAAGAAAGAAGAAGGAGACAAATGTCCTGCGGGTTCGCTAGTTTGAAAGTGGCATGGAGATAGAAGAAGGAGAGAAGTCTCCTACGTGTGGCAACACCTAAAAATGGCGATAAAATTTCACTTTTCCGCCAGGATCGCTGCAATCTTTACTGTAGACGTTGTTATGGGCAACGAGACGGCGGGGTGCCAAGCTACTGCGTAAACAAATTCAGCTCATGTGTTTGTTTCTTCCGAATTTTTGTTCTCAAGTGAGTTAAAAAATGCAGCTTTGGCTTCTGAACAGAAAAAATACCCTCCTGAAAACAGGTTTCATGTGTACACAAATGGCTCAACTGAAGATGTAAAAGAAAAAATGCTGGTGCGAGAACTTTCAGTGTTAGCTATCCGGTTGGAAAGCATTGTGACAATTTCGACGGTACATAGCGACTATATCATTTGTAATTAGAAGCTTAAAAAACAGTCATGAATGCAAAATTATGTTTCTAATTGATTAAGAAGTAGCTGTTTTGTCACCTACAAATTTAAAGTGATAAAAATCTAAGTCCATTTCTGTGAAATGAAACTTTTTCAGCGGGGAAAGTGTGGCTTTCCGATGGATTTCAAATCATTGTGACACGTCGGAAATGAGCAGGCAGATCACCTTATCAACTTGTCAAGGCTGAATCTCTTTTCACTCAACCACATTCTGCCTCTGTGTAACATTTAACGAGTTGTTCATAGCAAGCTAAAAATTTACAGAATTTCTTCACATAACAATGCAGCTATGCATAGATGCATGCTTTATCTCTTTTTCCATATGTTAAAAATGCGCTTTTAGAAAAGAAATGGCATATGGTTTCTTTAATTCTTCATAGATGTGTCAGTAAAGAAAAAAATATTGCTTAGTTTATCCAAGTAAATTTTGAATCATTTTAACTTTTATTGAGAAATCGGGAAATATTTAGCAACTCGCTTGTCTAACACCATGAATGACCCACAAGCATTTACATACACAATACATGAAAATTTATTAAGTTTGTATAGAATTGTAAAAAATCTCATCCGCTGAATAAGAAACTGATGTTAAGTAAAATAAAACAAATACTGGAAATACATTTGTGAAAAAAAGACTTATTTACATCAACTCGCGTTTCTGATTTGCATACAATTTCACAATACAAGTACCACTAACACATAATTCAAAATAATTGTGAATTGTATAATCATTTTGACGAGATGATACTGTAATGAATATTTAAGTGTTTAAGAAAAGGTGTCTCACAATTTTGGCTATGGTTGTAAATTTTAAGATCCCCTTCCACATATGTTCAACGCAAGGCTTTATCTCTTTTTTCATATGTTAAAAATGCACTTTTAAAAAAGAAATCGCATAGGGTTTCTTTAATTGTTCATAATGTGTCAGTTAAAAAAAATATTGCCTAGTTAATCCAAGTAAATTTTGAATCATTCCAACTTTTATTGAGAAATCGGGAAATACAGTAACCCCTCGTTATATCGCGTTTTTCGGGGGACGAGAAAAAAGCGCGATATAACCAAGGTCATTAAAAATAGTTTTCTTTCCAGCATGCAAGTAAATTATACGTACACATACATAAAAATTCCTTTATTCGCCTTGAAATCTTGAGTTTTATCTGGAAGCATTTTCTAGTTGTGCGCAGCTTCATCCACATTATAGATTTGCTCATCTACCAAGTCTAGCTCAACAATTTTTCGATTCAATTCACCAGGAAAACATGCTGCTGCTGTATCATCGGCCGATTGTTTTCCCCCGCAAATTTGTAATTGGCCTATACCGTGTCTTTTTTGCCACAAAATGAATGAGACAGAGACCTTTTCCGAGCACCTTACATATTTTCTCAAAAACGGTTTCGAACTAAAAGTTTTTTTTTTGGGGGGGAGACAAAAGAAAAGAGCGATATAAAGAGGCTCGATATAACGAGGTGCTACTGTATTTAGCAATTCTCTTGTCCAACACCGTGAATGGCCCACAAGCATTTACATACACATGGTAGAGGATTGAACACCTTATTCAAAAAAAAAATCACAGGAGCTAGAAGAGTTTATTGTGAAAACTTAAAATGAGACTTAGGTTTTAAAAGAAAAGAGAAGGGGGTGGGGAGGAAACACCAATTTTGAAAATATTTACTTTTTAGGGCTTGAAATTAAAAAAGTGATCTTACGCCAATATTCCAGCACAAAAAAGGAAATAAAATCAACCATGAACTAAATTGCAACATCTGATGATGTTTCTTTCATTATGATATATTGAGATAATAAAATGCTCAGTATTGGTGTATATGTACGCTATGGACTTTAAAAATATTAAAAGTGTTCGAATTTTTGTCCTGATACTTTTGTTATATTCTGTCATGATTTCTTCTCAAAGCCAGTACCCACGACAATGTCTGAATATGTTGTTATGTTCCACACTTCATTACAAGAAAAAAAAAAACAATATTATAAGCAATTCATTATTATGAACTTGTTGCGCACTCCAGTATCTTTCATAATTTGATTTAATACCCTTCTTTTTAGTCACCTAAATGGCTAAAATTAGTATACCATAGGGTTACATTCATTCTAAACGCATTAATCCAGTACTCATTCTCCCTTCAAATATTTTTTTAATTCACAAAAATTAATTTTTGCAAGGTTTTGTGAACTGATATTTACTGTGTGTAGGCTTAATGTGCATGCAAGCTTTTTCATTCAAAATATCAATTGATTTTAACTTACTACTTATTGGTACAATGGAAGGCGGTTAATTGAATCAGCCGCTTTAATGCATCAAATTGTCAAAAACAAATCAAAATCCAGCCTCAGTAAATCAGCTACATTATTGAATCAGACGTTTTTTTTAATCAAAACTATTCAGAACAAACATGATTAATATAAGTGGCGGCCACTGTTGTACTTTTTATAACATAAATAATAAAATACTCTTAATGATGAAAAGGAAAATAAAGACACTTGTTGAATTTACTATTTTATTCACCCCCGCCTTCTTGAAATGTATGTAAATTTTCGTCAAGAAACTAAGTACAGTATGTTCCACTTGATTTTAAAAAATGCATTGTTTTAAATCAACTTTTCCAGTATTTGGCAAGAACCGTAAATGATATAACTAACAAAATGTGCTCCAAAACTCGAACAGAAATAATTTTCTGCAGTTTGATTATATGAACTGCATATACAAATATACTCTTGAAAAATCTGGAGTGCTAAGTATAGCAAATTCAAAGTGTTTTTATTAAAAACATTCATTATGTACTTTCTGCACATTTGTTTATTTCTTAGCACAGACTTGAGTAATAACCAATGAAATGTACTCTTAATAGTGCAAAAAATAAAAAAAATGAAATAGGATTGAGAAAATATTATCATGTGAAATAAATTTCAGAAATTGAAAACCATCAGTTGCTGAGAACTTAACACTGGCAATAAGTAGGTTATAAGAAGTTTACTGCATGGTTCCTATATTAAATTCTAGTTTATGTATTCTTGGCAAATAATTGCTTTTAAATTAGGGATGGACCGGATATCCGGTAACTATCCGGTATCCGACCTATCCGGCTGATATTTTAAGTATCCGGTACTTCCGGATATCCGATCCGGCTGACCGCCCCGGATACGGATATCCGGAAGATTTTTGCAGGATATCCGGCTAAGTATCCGGTATTGATGTGGGGAATATCCGGAATTGATGTGAGGGTTATCCGGTATGATGTGAGGACCTAATTAAATATTTTCTTTTTTATCTAATATCTTTAAACGAGCAATTCTTTGTATATATATATATATATTTATTTATTTATTTTTCGGATCTCGAAAACGGCTCTAACGATTTCGATAAAACTTGGTATTTAGATGGAGTTTTGGTTTCTGAGTTCATCTACGTCGGCGTTTTTTCTGTAAAAACGCCAGTTTTCGCAAAAAAACCCGTTTTTTGTGCCTTCATTGAGTAAGTTTGAGCAAGGCTACACTAGATAGCGTCATCAATGGTAAAGATTTGCCCGCTAGAGAGCGCTGAAAAAGGACCTCCTAAATGTTTGTTTACATTTATTAGCATGTTGTTTCTGCTGTAAAAAGTGACGTTTATCCTATCTTTTAGGGTTAAAAAATATTGATGTAGTTAACTGAAGTGGAGTACAGAGTGAATTGATGCCGAAGGCCCTCTTAGTACTGCTTTTTAGGGGAAATAAATTCCCTTTTCAGGTAAAGTTGGTCGCAACTCATGATTCAGTCATACGACATTCATTCATTGTTTACTTTCTTCGAATTAGCAACATATAGCAATGGCGTTCAATTTTGACATCTCTGCATTAATAAAATATACGCTTTTCTTCGCAGCCGATAAATAAAAATGTAGCAATGAAATAATATTGTTCTATTTACTATTTTGTTTCATTATTGTTGCTCACACGATCTTAATTGCTACGCAAAAGCTCAGATGTTCATTTTGATAGCGTTGACCCATCAGAGCGATAAATGGCGAATCTATTCGTAGAGACATTTCATTTTGATGCCCCAGAATGAAATGTACACTAATGAAGCGATGGTGTTCAACGGAAAGACGATTGACAACAAAACATATTAATTTCTTTAGTAAAAACGAAATGAGCATATATAATCGTTTGGTACTAAAGAGCAATACAAGTACGAAAAAAAATAAACAAAACTACAATATTACGACGACCAACTGTAAAATTTTGTTTTCATTTACACAACATTAAAAGGTAATGTTCTTTTTATGTTAAATTTCACACATTGATAATATTTCGATAATTGGGAATCTGCTGTGGTTGCCAAATTTTTGGCGATAATTACTTTATTTTGTTGCTCTTTAGTTTATGTTTGCGAAGGAAGTATATTTCCCTCGCTCATAAATTAGACACAAAGATTTAACGCCAATAGTGAAAGATAACCAGACTTCCAATCACCGAAATCTTCCCTTTTTTGTTTCTAATTTCACACATAAGTTTAATACTTGAAAGTAAAATAATGGGCCAACTGAAAAAAAGCTGCGAAATAATGTGAGAATTCTTATTAAAAAACTCGCCAAATCAACTTCAAAAGCTCCATTAGCATGTAACATAACAAGTTTAATAAATATATCGAGCCATTATTATCATTGAAATTTAAATTAAAATTAGAAATAAGAGAAAAGAAGACGATGCAAGCTTAAAATTTTAATCTTCGCTTAGGTGGTAAGAAGCCAAAGCCATCGCCAAGTTAAAAAACGTACCTATAACTGAAACGTACATACTACCAAAGATCTCGGTTATTGAAATATTCTCAAAAGCTTTACGGAGAACTTCCATTAAAACGTAAAAAAATCGCCAAATAAATTAATTTGGCCATCTAAACTCATCAAAAGTTTTGATGGAACTATCGTTCCAAAATCGTCATTTATCGCTCTGCGGTGCCAGTGTCGTTTCATAGTTAATTAATAATTAGAATCAATTAAAATGAAAAATAATTCGCTAACTAATTAAAATAAGCCGTTAAAATGCAGAATAAACCAACAAATCGAACGAGCTATTAAATAACGTTAAAATACACTAAAATAGAATTGAATGCCAAATTGTAAAATGGTCGCCAACAAATTAACTTTTAATTTTGTCTTTTATTATTTGATTTGTAGAAATGTTAGTTACCATAAAATTCGATAGATGTCGCTGGAAAAGGACGTCCGTTTTTATCCCAAGGATTTTGATCAAATGAAGAAGCCTGTATAAAACGCTATCTAGTGTAGCCTTGGTTTGAGACGCTTTCTTCATCGCCATTTTCTTTATGATTATTATCAATTGTTACTGTTTCCGTGGCGACCACGTTTTGTTATAACAATTGGATTTCATATTTAATCACATCAGCGCGAGTTTAAATTTTATGGTATTTGGCAACGTTAAATTGTTACTGTTTTTGAAATGTTAAAGCAAGGCTTCACTAGATAACAGGCTGTTTCATTTATTCAAAAGCCATGGGATAAAAGCAGTGGTGATTGTCCATCGACATCTATTGAATTATAAAAATTAGATTATTTCAAGTACGATTTCAAAATTGAGTATAAAAGTGTTATAGTTAGTTTTAAAATATTTTTCCCCCTCAAGAGTGTTTAGTAAGATATTTCAGGTAAAAAATCAATAAATATGAAACTCAATTTTCTTAAAATATTAAGTTTCGAAGCAAAATTACATCTATCTATCTAATATCTTTAAACGAGCAATTCTTGTATATATATATTTCGGATCTCGAAAACGGCTCAAACGATTTTGATAAAATTTTGCATTCAGATAAAGTTTTGGTTTTTGAGTTCAGCTACATCAGCGTTTTTTCTGTAAAAACGCAAGTTTTCACAAAAAACCCAGTTTTTCGTGCTTTCATTAAAAGTTTGACGAGCTTTCTTTCGCCATTTTCTTTATGATTACTCTTATTGTTACTGTTTCATATCAACCACGTTTTATTATAACAAGGGATTTTATATTTAATCACATCAGCGCAAATTTAAATTTTTATGGTATTTGGAAAACGAGTTTTTGCAACACGTTGGAATTATCATTGTTTTTTAAATGTAAAAGAGATCGATAAAAATAAAGTTAGAATTGGGTGTGGGCCACAATAGTCCGATCGGTAAGTCGTCGGACTCGTAACCGGAGGGTCCCGGGCCGATCATATAGAGGAAGCCCAGTCGATCGAAGATCCACCGTCTTCATTAATGGTGGCTGGGGGACGTTAAAATTGTTCGTGGTCGTAAAATTCTCCAAGTGAAACGCTACCTCTGGGGGATGCTGGGCCAAGGGTTTGCTCGGCCCTTGAGCCTGGTTCAAAAATGAACAGAGCGCTCTTCAGGGCCCCATCCCGGTAAAACCACGAGTTGTGGTATGTACGGGGGGAAACTTGGAGTGTGAAGTGAAGTGGAAGTCAAAATCAACTGGAACCAAATGCGTACTGGAGAACAGGGACTCGGCATTCATTCTCATCAACCCATCCCGCGCCTTCGGCTCCAAATGAAATGAAATTGGGTGTGATTTTGCGGTGAGCATGAAAAAAAAAGGTTGTGTTTTTTAAAACGAATTGCGACCGTTTTAAATGCGTAATTGCAACCAAAGGCTTAAAAATACTTTTCAAGTTTATCTAAACAAGTACTTCGTATTTTAGCAAAAAATACAAGTTCACAAACCTTTTTTTTTTTTTTACCGAGCGGGCTCGGTCCCCTGGTACTAAAAATCTTAGTTAAAAATTTCATTGTTTGATAAACCTTTTAGATGATGTAATTACTTTTCATCTTTCCTTTTTACCAATTTTTGCTTCTAAAACAAAAATTGTGTTATTCCTCCGACTGTGTACTGGACATGGAAGCATTCTGCATATTTGATTTTTCACAATTGCCAGATAAAATATGATTGTCTTCAGCTTTTCAAAAATATTTTAGTTAAAATATTTAGAAAGAAAAGGCTACAAACCTTCAAGGATTAATGTGCGACAAAAGTTTGAAAAAAACTTACGATCATATCGTTAGTTCATAAAAATTAATCGCAGTAGCTTTTAATATAAATTCTCAAATTATTTTATTTATTGAATTCTTTTATTTTTAGTTTTTGTGCTTCTAACAAAAATTGCGATCTATTAACACCCAATGATGTTGTAATTAGATATTTTTTACTTTGCCACTATTATTGCTTTATTATAATTGAAAATAACATACACTAAATAACCTATCAAACATTGACAAAAGTTTTCTTTTAGATAATGAAAACATCTGTCCCCATGAATCGTCGCAACTTAAAACCATGCTTTTTTTTTTTTTTTTTTTTTGAAAGAGTTTAAATGTGTGTAAAGAAATTTTGAATTTTGCACTTTGTTTCATTCTTTCTTTTTGTAATACCTTCCTTTCAGAAAAGATATTTCTCTGCTATTAGAATCTTTTCACGTCTGTCACGCCGCTCCGTAACTCCTCGAGAACATGTTGAGCATGACCCTCAATAACATTCAATCGAGTTTCGATAACTCAAAGCTTTATAAACTCAAATATACCTTCATTTCAAAGTTTTCATTTGGTCCCAAATTCTTGAAAAGACGGTAGGAACTACTTGTAACTCGAACTATCAATAACTCTAAGTTTTTAGCCGGTCCCTTGGGACTATGAGCTATTGAGACTTGACTGTATTTAAGATGTTAATTTGCATCATTAAAAAGTGTATTTTGTCTTTTACAATTTAAGTAAAACTTTAACTTAATTATTTAGATATAAGTTTATTAATTTATTTTTTAAAGTGAACATGTTTAGAATAATTTTAAATAATAATGATAATATATCAGTCATTTCAGCGAAAATGGTACAAATCAGTCCCGATACTTCAGAATTTTGGGAATTAATTTTAATGTTTACCACCAATTAATTATATTTTTTATTTGTTCTCCATCTAATTGTATGTAACCAAGTATTACTTATTTAGGCATAAGCCATTTATAAAGGACCCCCCCCCCCCCCAAAAAAAAAAAAAAAAATCTTTGGCAAAAGAAGGAAAAAATGATCTGCCCAGCTTCAAATTGCTAGGACTTAAATGCAATTTAAGATTAAACTGAAATGCAACAACAAAATCATTTGCAATGCACAGCACAAAAAATGCTTCTGACACCCTTTCTGCTGATTTTTATGTATGTAAACAACAAAATCTTGGAAAAACACCTATTTATCTTTGTTCCTAGATTTTTTTTATGTTTCAAACTGTCCACTCTGTTACAAGCCTTTCAGAAATAAAATAAGCAATCGCATTCAATGTGATATTTTTTTTAATAAGTACAAGTAATGTATCTGCTTTGATTACTTTGATACATTGAATTATATAATCAGTAACTAAGATAAGCCTAAAATTCTTTGCTGATGATAGTTAATTTGCACTGTGGGATGTCCACTCTGTTACAGTCGCATTAATAGTGCAAAAAATATTTTTTCTTGAAATTGCAGACAGAATTAGTTTTAGGATGCTTAGTTCATTTTATGCTTTTTCTGTAATTAACTTTTCTTTACGATTAGAAATATATTTTTCAAACCTCATTTGTCTCCTCTGTTACACAAAGTGGTCGAACTATTCAAAACCCTTAATGAATGACTCATATATACAAGCCATTTACACTTTATTATGCACAAATAAACAGAGAATAATTTTTAAAACAATGATTAGTAATTAGTTGGTGAAAATTACTTCATTTGATAAACTTAACTCGACAATTTCAGGCATGATGTGTACCATTTTGGCTGGAATAACCCATAAATATAACATTTGCATCTTTATTTGAATGTATCTTTATTTTTTCAAAATGAAGTTGAATTTCGAGGTGATCGTTTAAGAATTAGTTTATTAATTTGTTTTTAAAAAAGTGAATATGTTTAGCATGACCCTTAATGTATTTAAAATGATAATTTGCCACTTTTAAGAATGTGTATCTTAATTTTTTGGAACTAAAGTAAAATTTCAAGTTGATTATTTAAGTAAAGTTTACTCATTTGTTTTTTAAAAAGTGAACAACTTTAGCATACCTCTTAAAAGTATATTTAAACTGCTGATTTGAATCTTCAGAAAACATGTTCCTTTGTTTTTTGGAGTTATATAAAATTTTTAACTGATTATTTAGTATAACTTTATTATTATTATTATTATTTAACACACTGGTCCTGTTTTAATATTTTCTTCTTTAACTTGTATGTTAGAAAAATTACATGCATATTATTCTTTAAAAAAAAGAATTTCAAAGCAAAATTTTGCTTTATATTATTGCAAAATTAGAAATAAGAAAATGTGTTACTTTGTAATGAAGTTTAAATTCATAAAATTCTAATAAAATATGTATCAATTTGAAAAAAAAAAAAAAAGTTTATCTGAGCTTAGTTTTTTTTTTCCTTTTTTTTTTTTTAATATTGGTGAAATATTTAATAACTGTATCATTTACGTAGAAACCTATTGAAATGATATTGAAACAGAAAAGCTTTAAAATTTAAACTAAGAATAATTAAAAGTTTAAACTTTGAGTATATACAGAAATATTTAATTCAATCTTTTAAAGTTTCGTCTATTTTGATAAAAATACATAATACATAACTAGCATATTGTGATTTAGAAAGAAATCACAATATGCTAGTGTTTCATTTTATATGTAGCGCTACTCCTGTACAAATAAAATAGAGGCTTTAAAAATTAATTTAAATGTATTTAACATGTTCTTAAAGAAATTATGCAAGAAACAACTTTGATTTATTGTTTTGAAGCTGCATTACATAAAAATAAGCGAGCATGCAATGTAATTGTAATGCCGGATATCCGCAGGATATCCGGCCGGATATCCCGTATCCGGCGTGTGATGAGCCACCGGATATCCGATATCCAGCAAAATCACTATCCGGTCCATCCCTATTTAAAATTAACCTTTACATGTTTATTTTTGAAAAAACAATTCAAAGGGATCAAACTGTACATTTTAAGGTAGAGTTTTTGAAACATATCAAGCAGAACGCTAGTGAACAGTTATCCAACAGTTTCATAGACCTTCTGACGCATCCAAGGTTTTGTATTTAATTGCCGAGTTCATTTGTTCGGTGATTTTTTTTCACTTTAATGTAACTATTAGTTTTATTTAATGGACTGCTTTATTTAAAAACAACATTATTGATTTCGGCAACATTTGACCAGAAAATAAATGCTTTGCTGTTTTGACTAGTTTGGTGAAACATTTTCGAAATGAGCTGTGCCACCATTATTTGGGCTTTTATTAACTTTCTTGGTTTATACTAGTGGTTTTCACATGTGTGGATCCAGAGGTGGAGGGGTGTGACCTCTTCCTTAAAGGGCCAAATATTGCCTAAAACTGCATTTTTGGACTTATATTTCAACAATATTGCAAAATAGCCCCGGTTCTCACATGAAAATTGCACTTTGACCCCTCCCTTTCCAAAAGCTTGATCCTCCCTTGGGTTCCCAAAATGATCCACATGGATCCCAACGGGTTCACCAGCCTCAATGTCATTTAAGCAAGTTATACAAACATTTAGTCATTCTATATGTGCAATATAGTGTCCAACGCAATTTTTACCGCACATTTTTTTCTATTTTGAAATGCTAAAAACATTGCATTTCTTTCCTAATTTTGGAACTATGCCTAGATGGATGGTTCACGAGCAACGGACAAAATCTGGTAAGGATCCACGGAGGAAAAATATTTGGGAATCTCTGGTGTATTCAAAAGCATGACTTGTTTCCGCTGAAATTTATTCTTTCATCATTACTTCGGAAAGATTCATGCATCACGATGCATTAAGAATTTTAGAAGCTGTTTTTTTAGTAGCTTATTGTAAAATAAATACTTGTATGTTTTCATGTTACACAAAACCAAAATAAGTAAGTGCATTATTTATACGGATTTAATACCAGGCTTACACAATCACATTAGAAGTTTTTCTTCATTTTACGATTGTCCACTGTTTACGGACAATCGGTATATTTTGGAAAAACAGAGGGGGAAACACCATTAAGTGATCTGATGATTGAAAATATCCCCTGCAAAAGTATTTCTTCATATAAAAGAGGTGACGAATAAATCTGACATTACTTAGAAAAAATGTTGTCGCTACAAGGATGAATAATGTGTCATCTATTATGTATCATATTACCCCGCGTTAGCCAGCATGCCGGAAAAAGTGAGGTTGACCAGCAGCCTAAAAATTCTCATTTTTCGGCATGCTGGATAATTCAAGATTCATTTTGCAACAAAATCAAAGAAAATTTCTACTCTCAGTTTCAACCGCAAAGCAAACCAGTGCTAGGAAAAATTATAATAAATTCCCAAAGTAACCTCTTTCTCAAAAACAAACCAATAAATTGCAAGTTTCCAAGATGAAAAAAATCGTAGTGGTTTGATATCTTGTTATAGTTTATTAATATTTTGAAAAAATTAAACTGTTTAATATAATACTGTTTTCTCCGCTGAATCGGGTAACGGATAAATGAATACCCGCTCATACAAATAAAACATCCAGGAACCAATACCATAGATGCAATGTTAAAGATCACCGCTTAAACAAATATCTCGCTTAATCAAATAATATTTCTTGAAATCGACAGTATTCGTTTAAGCAGGGCCAACAGTTCTTTTAAAATGATCTATTCTGTTGTGCGAAGCAGAAAAGGTGAATCTGCAGCTGAGCTCAAAATGAGAAATCATTTTTTAAAGTTTTATTCCGCCGTGTATATCATTTAGATGCTACTTTTTTAGAAATTTTATTTCAATATTCTTATTTACAAAGCACCATAAAACAAGGTATTTAGGTTATACATATATATGTTACAAAGAATTACCAGCTGACAATAATTCACTTGTGGTTGTAAAACTTGTGCAGATAAGACTTATGTGCTTAGGACTCCGGTGTAGAACTTACATAATATTTTAAGTTGAATATGCATTTGTTATCGTATTAAATAACTTCTTTCTTACCTTGGTTTTTCTGGCATGCCGGAAAGGACCAGGCAAGGGTTATTGAAAATCTGGTGACACACAAATTTTGCAGCATGCCAGCTAATGCTAAGTAATATGATGGTATTTTGTAACATGAATTCTATACCTCGAATTCTGTACGCCTTGTAGCAGGCAATTCATTTCAAATTTTTCCAGGGGTGGGGGGTCAAAAGGGTTTAAACTCCAAGCAAATTTCCTCGAAAACAACAAAAACCACTCCCACTTATATGAAAATACATTGATTTCACAAAGCCGGGTGAGGGGGTATTGACCCCCCCCCCCCCAATAGACTTAGGTATTAAATTCACAGAAATTATGCACTTACTTATTTTGATTTGTATAATATAAAGTATAAAACACATACATTTTGCGGCATGTCGGCTAATGCTAGGTATTATGATGGTATTTTGTGACATTAAAACCTTTTGGTATGTTATGTGTCAACAAAACTCTTGAAAATGTGGTGCTATTCACAAATGAAGTAACATTTTGGGGGAGGAAAGGGTTTCATGAAATTGTGACAGTTAGTGACAAGAAGGAAGGTGGGGTAACAAGAAGTGTGACATTGCATATTTTATAGAAATATGTTTCTGAAAAGTAGTGTGACATGTGACAAATGGGTAAGGGTTAAAGAGAACTGCGACACTTTGTTTCAAAGGGGTTTAAAATATTGGGAAAAAGCGAGATTTATGAACAGCTCCTAAGCAATTTTCAATACATTTTGCACCATACAATTTTTTCATGTTGAACATATAAAACAGTTTGGATTTGAAAAAAAATTTGCAGCCAGAATTTACTAAACTGGTGGGGAGTGGAGGTCATAACAGTAATTATTAGTAAATATAGGAGTTAAAATGGATTGCATCGCAATTTTCATTTTTTTTTTTTTAATTATAAACTACGGAAAGGTATGCTTTGAAAATGCAGGGATGGGGGTAGGGGAGTTACCTCGAATTCTATACACCTTGTCGCCCTTCATTTCAAATTTTTCCAGGGGTGGGGGTTCAAAGGGTGTAAAATCAAAGCAAATTTCCTTGAAAACAACAAAAACCACTCCCACTTATATGAAAATACATTTTTTTCCCAAAGTCGGGAGGGGGGCGTAATGCCTACCCCCCCCCCCCCAAATAGACTTTGGTATTAAATCCACAAAAATTATGCACTTATTTATTTTGATTTGTATAATCTAAAACATACGAACATTTATTTCATTAAAATCAAATTGAAAAATTGCCGAACGAAAAAAATTAACCTTTAAACAAATTTATCGAAGCAGAAAATGAGGACGTCAGTTTATTTGAGAAAAAATTTGCAAGTTAAAGCTGAGTTTCGCGAGAGAAAGTCCATTTTATATATATAATCTATTTTAAAACGATTATTTTGCTCATTTGCTCTTTATTAACCCGAATCCAATTACGCTATGATTCTCCGAAATAAATATCTTTTAGTGCAAAGTAATAGAAGTAATTACTAGAGTCTCAGCATAATAGAAATTTACGCGAATGACACGTAAATTCTCAAACCACGCCCACGCCAATACGGCCGATAGCTTAGCAGACGACGCAGGGCCTTCGCCGATGCATTAAGAAAAAGATTTTTTTTCTCAAAATCCAAGCTCTTTAGAACTTTCTGATTCACCATAGCTTAATCTTCAGTATGCATAGTAATCATGTACAAAAGATTATAATTTATTTTCAAAGTTTTCTATTTTTCCCGGCGAATTTAAAATTTTCAGATTTGCACTGAAAACACCGGCGTTCTCGTAAAATGAGTTACCAAAATAGGAACAGCGCCCTCTAGAAAAGTGAAAAATTATCGCCACTTTTCGGAAGCGGAGATTTATCTCCTTAGCCTATAGACTCCCTGGAAAGTGGTAACGAATTCTCACCGCCGCCAGAGGGCTCTCTTCGACAATCCCTCCCGGGTTGGTAAACAGAACAATGCGTTCTACCCCAACCTGGGGTAGACTGTTCCAGTCCCATTTTTGTATTTCAATTTATTGCCAGGGCCACGGCCTTTATTTTACATCTCTAAATGTCATTACATTTGAAATTCATCCGAACTCACTTTCGCTTGGACTCTCTACAGAGAAACCGAAGGAAGGAGGGATTAATAGAGGTAAAGCCGCTACAAGGTAGTGCAGCATATACCCCAAAGTGAAGAAAGAAGAAGAAAACAATGCGAGTGATACGGAAACTGTCATCTTTTTAAACGCTGCTATGGGAAAGAAAAGATTTTTCTTTCAACTGGATTTTGGCGCAAATCTTCGAAGGACGTTATGAATTAAATATGATTTTTACCCCACGGAAATGGGTGCCGTATTCTTTAAAAAACACGTTCAATCGAATGCACTTACCAACTTGCCAAATCTGACAGAATCTGTCATTTTTAAGAGACTGCTATTGGCAAGTATTATTTTTTTTTTCAACTGGAAGTTGGTGTAAACCATCGAAACACTATGAACTAAGTATGATTTTGATCCCACCGAAATTTTTGCCGTATTTTTTTAAGAAAAATGTTTAATCGACTGCATTTAACAACTTGCCGAATCTGACGTATATGTGACATTTTTTGCATTGTACGATGCTATTTTTACTAAGAATAAATTATCTAAATTATTGATAAATTAAACATGTGGCAAAAAAATAATTATGTAAGTGCTTAATTTTGTCATTAATTTAATATATTTAGTACACTAAATTATAATTATTAGACCATATTTTCACATTACCTTCCTTTTTACAGATTCATATTTTTATTCAATTTGCATTTGTAACCAGTAATTGAACAATTTATTTATTCATTATTATTTTTTTTATTCGCTTTTACATCATTTTTATAGCTAAAAATACTGTCAGCCCCGCTTAAACGAATACTGTTGGTTCCAAGCATTATTATTGGATTAAGTGAGGTATGAGCCAATATTTTGAAAAGTGCCAATTTGAAGTTGGAGTTTTCTGATAAAAAAATTTTTTTACAGAAAAAAATTAATATTGGATTATAAGTCTAAATTGGGTCTAAATGCAAGAAAATAAAAGGGGGGAGGTCAAGGAAGTTATTTACCCCCTCCTTAGATTACTCACTTTTAAGCCGTTACAGATCTGATGAGTGTTACAGATCTGATGTTAATATGAGCTACATATTTGAGTTTATGCTTTCAGTCTTCGTTAACATCTCTAAAAATGATATCATTTCCTTGCATTTTTAACATAGAATTAAGATAATTATATTAAAATATATATATTAGCTAAAAAATCAAATTTCATTATAAAAATGCATTTCTTGGAAATAAAAATGAGCGATAAGGTTTTTAGATAAAATAAATTATGAGATTACCAAATCCAAGTTAATAAAACATTTGTTTTGTTTTGAAACAACACACAACTTCAACTTTTTCTCTGCTGCTTGCTTTTCTTTAATTAGTTGCAGGAAATTCAATTTCTTGATCAAAATTTCAAACTTAGCATGCTAGTTATTATCTAGTTATTTAGCGAAGTTATGAGAAATTGAAGCACCAAAAAAAAATAAATAAATAAATAAAATAATAATAATTAACTTAATTTCTGCAGTGTCAATTTTTCTTATTTTACTAACTTCTATTGTCAGGTCATACAAACCACAAATGAAGCAATTGTACTAAAACTCATTGCTTTTCATTTTTAAGAACAAAAATATTCAATATACATGGCTAAAGCCTATGATTTTTGCTTTTTAATAATTCTGAAACGTGTGAGTTAGTTCGGTATCATATTCGCTGTTTTTCAATGTTACCGCTCTGACTGTTACCGATCTGACAAACTGACAAAGTGTTTTTTTTTTTTTTATTTCCGAGTCGATCGCGCTAAACCAAAATCGAACACGTGGTTTTTTCACTTGTAATAAAGGACTATACTTATATATAAAATAATTTTTAAAATAATAAAAACTGCGCATTTTAACGCGAGTTACCGATCTGATGACTTAAATGACACACATTTTATAAAATCACTTTAAAAAATCTTACCTACAATGTTAGATGCAGAAATGCAAATTTTTAATTACGATGCGATAAAAAATCCTACCAGGTACTCAGTATCACGTGGTATCGATGCAGGAAATGATTTTGGAAGCCTAAACATAGATCGGAAGTTATTGTTACCGCTCTGACGGCGGAACTAGGGACACGCTTATTTCGCATCGGCTAGAAAATCAGAAATCGATTAAAACAAAAATGAAGTAAAATATTAACAAAGGGGTAAAAATAGAATCGTTTTTTGTTCTAGTGCGTTTTTTGGGGAAGTTAGAAAGTGCGCATGACCTGTTTGCATGCTAAGCTTTGCTACTGGGGACACGTTACCGATCTGATTTTTGAGGCATAAAAACAATTTTTTCTGAAGAAATTTTTTTTTCTGATGTTATTAGATGAAATGAAAGCAAAACCTTATCTTCTTTCTGGGGAAAATTATTTTTTTAACTAGTTATTGAAATACTAGTGAAAATTCACTTGGGACTCAAATTGGCACTTTTCTAAATATTAGCTCGTATTTGATTAAGCGGTGATCTTTAACATTGCGTCTATGGCATAGGAAAGATTCGGTTCTGAGATGTTTTACTCGTTTAAGCGGGGTATTCGTTTATCCATTACCCGATTAAGTAGAGGGGGCGGACAACGACAGAATGTTCATTAGCTTAATTTCCAATTATTAATTTTCCGATTGCTTATTAATACAACATGACATCGCCAATTATAATTGTTTTTAACTTATTTCATCCTAAAATGAAATAGGTGAGCTTAAAATTGATAATTCATTGTTGATCCTAATCTTTGTTGGAAAATACTCATATTTAAATGTTAATTTTTATCTATTTGTATTCTCAAAGGCTTATCTCTATTGCTCTATATATTCAAAATTGAAAGAAAATGGCCATTTTGAGGCAAAATTTTTATTTTGAGCTTTTTGGATTTTTAAAAAAATTCCAAAACCCCACCTGTGTGAATTCTAGTGTATCCAGGAACCTCTGTACCAAGTTTGATGAAAATCCGACAAAAACTGTGGATTTGTATAAGGAACAAACATACAAATATGCATCCATTTTTATATATATAGATGTCAAATTTTATTTTTATTTAAAAAAAGATTTAACTTAACTCGACAAAATCCCAAATTGTAGTAAAAAAAACAGAAATACATGAAATCAGTGGTGGACACAAGGGGGTGTCTAAGGGGGCCGGACCCCTCTCTAACGCCACCTAATATTTTCCCCCATTGTCCCTCATTGTTCTTCAAAAGAAATTCAACAGCAAAAATAATACGCTTCTCCCCTAAAAATTGAAACAATGGTTATAAAAATTTAGCAAATTAAAAAAAAAGAGAGAGAGCTATTTCCAAAACGTGGTCTGGGATGAAGGAAAACGGTGATCTTATTTCAATTCAGGGTGTCCTTTACATAAGAATCAGCCTGTGAATAATGTCATCTTTGCCGAAGATCTGGGATGCGACTCCTACGCAACGTAAGACACAAGATTTATTAATTTATTTATTTTATACTTTGTAACAAAAAAATACTTTGGACATGGGGTAGGTCGGAGAAACTCCTACCTACAATTTGGTTTTACAAAGAAATTAAAAAAAAAAAAAAAAACAGTGCTTAAAAAAAAGAGTTTTTTGGGGGGAGGAGGTGCAGGTATACACATTTTTATCTAAGTCTCTCAGTTTGCTATACATGTTCATTATTTTCAACTTTGCACCTTTCTATCTATCTATAAGAGTGTTAACGGTTAATGTCAAGCTCCTTTAATCTGAAAATCAAAATATTGGCTAGGAAACCGTTGAAAACTGAAAAACAAGTAGGGGGGGGGGGGCTTTTTGTGAAAGTGATAATTTATAGTATTTGGAAAAAATGGGTCACTTTGCAGAAGAGTCAGCCGGAACATTGTCTTCTTTCATGCGGACCTGCGATACGACTGATATGCAACGAGAAACCCTTACAAGAAAAAAAATATATATATTTTTTTATTTTATAATATAATTTGTTTTCTATAAAGCGAAATAATTTAGAACACATTAATCAAAGAGAAAATCGAATACTCTGATTTTTCACAAAAAAAAAAGAGGTTTAAAACGTCTCTTCGAAAAACAGGAAAAGAAGTTTTTTTTCGGGGGGGGGGGAGGGGGTATACCGCCCTAGTTTATATTTTTTATACACATGTACATGATTTTGAACTTTGAACCTCTGTTGCCTTTTAGAATTATGTTAACGGGTTACGTAATGTACTTTTCTCCTCCGAATTAGTAAAATGACTCTGAATTGAGGGGGGGGGGCGCTCTCTGGAAAGAGGGGGTGAAGGGGGGAAACTGAGGTCATATTTGGAAATCGGGGATCATTTGACATAAGAATCAGCCACAATTTTGTTTTGTTGGCTGAAGACCTGCTTTAAAACTCGAGTACAAAGTGCGATTTTTAGAGCATTATTTTATGTTTAAAAAAATTTTTACAGCGTGAAAATTTTTTCTGACCCAGGAGTCATAGGAGCGGATCCTATACTCTGATTCTGCACCGAAAAAAATGTTTTAAAGGTCTTTTTAAAGAAACTAGAAGAAAAAGATCGTTTTTGGTGATTTTTCAAATATTTTGGGGAGCTCGCCCCCCCCCCCCCCAAGTTCCCCGATTTTTTCTCGGTGCTCATGAGTTTAAACTTTGAGTCTCTCTTGACCTCCAAAAACATTGAGGGGTGAATACAAGGCTCCTTTCCCCTCCAAAAAAATATAATAGCTCTGAAACTAAGGAAAAATGAAAAAAAAAGGGGGGCGTTAAAAAAAAATTGGTACGTGATGGGGGAAAACTGTTGTCATATTCGGATTCAAGGGGTCATTTTACATAAGAATCAACCTTCAAAATGCCAGAAGCATTTTCAAGGTTTCTTTTTTGCCGCACAGTGTAATTAGCAGTAACTGCATTTTTCGTTACTTTGGCCAGGTAAACGGCAGTATCTGCATGTCTGCAGGATGAACTGAACATAATATGAATCGCTGTGCAAAACTTGCATCAAGCCGCATAAACCGTTTTCCTTTGTGCCTAAACTGAGCGAAAGTAGGGGTGCCCTAATGGGAGGTCACGGGAGGTCATTGGTTGCACTTGAATGTTCACAAGGGGGTGATTTATTCTTTTTTGGGGTGAATCAGTGTTAATATCAATGCAGACTTGAGTGATATAAATTGGCGTTACCTCTTGGCGATATATCGCCAAGCTTTTGGTCGTCAAGTGCTTGTCGCCAACTTGGTGACAAATTTGGCGAAAAAAATTATTTTATAAGTTTGGGTTCAATTAAGCGCTATTGTCGGTATTTTGCGAAAAATCCACTGAATGATGCTAAAATCGGCGATATTTAAGAAATGAATCGTTGTAAATCATTGTATGCATTGTTTCGTGGCACATTAGAAGCGTAAATGTTTGAATTGTTATCTTGCTCACTCCAAGCACTATTTTAACACGTAAGGCATCTACTAAGAAATTTACACGTAAAAGGAAGTAGTGTGGGGTCCATACCAGATTTTTTTCTTTCAAATAAAGTTTCTCTCCTCTAGCAGACAATATTTTTCACGATTTCATAGATACACAAGAAAAACTTGGCAGACGACAAACAAAAATGCAGCATTGAAATGATTTTACATTGTTTTGTTTCCTTTTAATTACACTTGCTTTCATACTAACAGACGATAGTTTTTGCAGTGTAATACCTAGCTGTTGCATGTTTAATAGTTCTATGAAAAGAATCGTCAGCACGACAAGCATTTCAAGCGCTCTTTTTTTTCAAAGTGATTTCTTGTTTTGATGCAAAGTACAAAGCATTAACTGATTTGTAGTAATTTTAAAACATCTGGTGTGAACGCCACACTACTTCCTTTTACGTTTAAATTCCATAATAAATGACTCAGGTGTTAAAATAGTGCATTAGAGTGAGCAAGATAGCAATTCAAACATTTACACCCCGAGCTTGTCACGAATCAATGCAAAATAATGTTTTACAATGATTTATTTTCTAAGTATCGCCGATTTTAACATGATTCAGTGAATTTTTCGCAAAATGTGCCCAATAGCGCCAGATTAAATCCAAATAAAAAAAAAAAAATCATTTTTTCGCCAAATTTGTCGCCAACTTGGCAGCAAACAATTGGCGACCAAAAGTTTGGCGATATATCGCCAAGTGGTTGCACCAAATCATATCACTCAATCTGCATTGAAATTAACATTGATTTACCCCCCAAAGGGGTAAAAGACCCCCTTGGGAACATTCGAATGCAACCACAAGGGGAGGTGCACAACGACCACCCTCCGAGCCTACATACCAAACTAGAAGCTTCTACGGCATATAGTTTTTGAGTTATGGGACATACATACATACATATGCACATACATACATACATACATACATATGCACATACATACAAACATACATACATTCATTCGGGGGTGAGCAAAATTAAAATTTAGACCGAGTTTTGAGTGAAATTTTCTTTGATCACAATACTTCCTTTACTAAGTAAAAGGAAGTAAAAATTTCTGAAGAATCATCAAGTTTTGCTTCATATTTTGCATAATACAATACAGTTCATTATATTTTTTAATTATATTTCGCGTTCGTTTATATTAAATCTATATCAAGTGGAAACACGGTATTTATGTATATTTTTAAATAAAACATATCATTCACAGTGCAATAATATATTTCGTAATAACATATCTACTTCGCATGTTGTCGAATATGAAAAAAATTGGACATTTAGTAGCATACTGTGCAGTTACTGCCGACTGCCAGTCAATTCTGCATGACAATTAGAGTGAAAAAGGCAGGTAAACGGCAGTATCTGCTTTACCTCTCTCTGCGCTTGCAAAATCAAAATTCAATCGATTACCCAAAAAATATATCGGTATAAGCATTTAGTATCGCCTATGTTCGAAGTTCAATGTTTTATTGATCTTTGTTGGAAATCAAAAACGCGTTTCTTCAATTATCTCGAAAACTCATTTTTGCAGAGTGCCGTTTACCTGCCCACGGCAGTACAGCTGGTGGTGAGGATAGTCAAGTCAGGGCTGCCGCGAGGCAAGGGCCCCTTGTCAGTCTGGTCCCCGGACACCCTCCTCTCCCCGAGAAAATTTATGATGCTTTGATTCCATCATGACGGCCGGTCCTCGACGAAAAATTTATATTAGATGTAGACAAATCAATTTCATGTTTTTACGAAGGAAAAGTGCCCCTTACCCCCCAAACTACAGAATATACTACACGGTACTAAGTAGCCACTGATTCATGCGTGCAGAAGGTATAATTGTATCGTGGAACCAGTGGCGTAGCAAGAACAAAATTAAGAGTAGGCGAATAAATTTTGCGAGGCCCCTTGTCCCCCCATCTTCAACAAACATGAGGACTTCACGCACTCCAGGGCCCGCCGTACCTACCACAACTCGTAGTTTAACCGGGATAGGGCCTTGAAGAGCGCTCTGTTATTTTTGAACTAGAACCGAGGGTCGAGCAAACAGTTGAGCCCCCAGCATCCCCAGAGGTATCATTTCACTTGGATGACTTTGTGACAACGACATTTTTAACGTCCCCCAGCCACCATTAATCAAGACGGTGGATCCTTGATCGGCTGGGATCGAACCCAGGATCCTCCGGTCACGAGTCCGACGCCTTACCTTACCGATCGGGCTACCACGGACTAATATACATACATACATGAGGACTGCCGTACTTTGCATTTTGGGACACAGGACAGATTTACGGCACAGAGAGGATGGAATAACATCCATGGGCAAGGTGGGACTCGAACCCGCGACAACTTGCTTACGAGGAGAATACTCTATCTCTAGGCCCACGTGGAACCCGTAAGCCGCATTTTAGCGAAGAAAAGTTCTTTACAAAAACCCTTTGGTTATGTTTCCTTTTATCGATTGCCTATGTCTAACGATAGTGACTCCATTATTTTGCTTGGAAGATGTTTTCTTCAGTTAAGTGGCCTCAAAGTATAGTTTTTAATACATTTTCTCGCCATTTTAACCTGTATTACTTCAGCTTAAATGTAACACCGCGAAATAAATGTAACGTATAGTAAAAACTTAAACTATGAAGAAACTTACACTAAAACAATTTTAACTATTTAGGGGTTCTTAAAAAGTGGGGGTTTCCTTATTCCACAGCCTAGTCAGTTTTCAGGCCCTGTAAGCCAGGTCTTTTGGTAAATCGGGCAATGGATGTAAAAAAAAAATGGTTCGTTTAGTTAGTGGGTAATTTCTAAAACCGATGTATTCGCGTTTTAGATTCTTGTCTAATTTGGGGGCTCTGTGGCATCGCCCTTAAAAAAAGATGGTGAGACATAGCCCCCTTGGTCCGGTTTGGGAGGCCCCAAACTGATCTTTATGGGCCTATTGATAACTCAAGTGCTGGGTGTAAAAAAAAAAAAAACTCGTTCACTTAGTTACAGTGGTAATATCTAAAACCAATGCAGCTGTGTTCTAGATTCTAGTCGCTTCGAGGCCCTATGGCTATTAGCTTTGCCGGCATGGGACCCTACCTGGCTGCAAAGTCTACTTACCATTAGACCACCACTACTTGGTTGCACATTTACTGTAATAAATGCAGAAGGGAGCCTCTACAATATCAAACGAAACAAACTTATGCTCTTTACGTGGATATGATTCGGCCAAAACTGCGGGCACTGAATAGGCGTGCTTGCCAAAAGTTCGGGAAAACTTGGATCAGACAAAAGTTCGAAACGAGGCCCCTTCATTTTTTATTTATTTATTTATGAGGAAAAATAGTGTTTTGAATTGTATGATTCGGGATTGCTTTGTAAAATTTTGTATCGGAACAAAGTTCGCATGGAGAAAAAATTCGAATGAAGTGGAGACGCGAGGCACTGATTCGCCCACCCCTTGCTACGCCTCTGCGTGGAACTTCCAACTTCCGGGAAAATTGGGGCGACTAAGTGTTTCAAACATTCCTCCTAATGACATGCATAACCTTTTTTGAAAAAATCACTCCCTTGATAAATGGAGTGTAAAGTTAATTGGAAGTGTAAGGATTGAAGAATGTTGAATGAAATTTAATGCTCGACAAGATCATTTTTAAAAGTACATTTTCAAAATGCAATTTTTTTCATTCATTTTTTTCAGTTTAGCGCCAGAATACCCAGGGCCCGACTAACTAAGAGTGAGGCCTAAGGCCGAAAATTCTTTAGAGGCCCCATTCTATATTCTGCCTTTTTAAGTCAACAAAAAAATCTTTTAACTTTTTCACAGTGGCGATACAAGCCTTTATTGGAGATCATTGTATGTAACTTTGTATGGCGCTATGCAGCTGCACTGTATGCATTATGTCTAGCCCCTAGCTAATTCTCGCAAAAGAAATCAAAAAGATTTCTTCAATAAAATGAACTAAATAAGATAAATACTAAAAAAGTATCAAAAGAGATAGTTTTTATTGTTCAATTTATGAACCATTATTTTTTTTTCTTAAAAATACGCAATTCTTTAATGCTGTGCATCAGTTTTTAGAAAATTAGGGGCCCCTTAGGAAGATGAGGCCCGAGTTCCAGGCCAAGCTGGCCTGTGCCATAATCAGGCATTGGGAATAATTGCCTCTGATTCAGCGGGTTCTTCCGGGAAATGTACCGTATTTAGAATTCGCAGAGCTAAATAGAAGAAAATGTAATGTCAAAGTTAAAACTTACTTGTCTTGATCATTAAGTAAAGATGCAGAACAACTTAAAAGTTTGAGACACTTTTCGTTCTTAGCTTGAATGTGGATTTCGACTTTTTAGTTCGTGACTTGAATTTGGATCTGGTCTCTTGCAAAACAAATGTTATTCCTAGGCAGAGTATCAGAAAATTTATTCATTACTTCAGGAAACTAGAACCACGACAAAGTTTCTCAAGTTTTGAAAAGCAGCATTTATATCAAAGGCATATGATGTGAACAACACGATCGAAGTCTCAAAATTAATTTTGAGTTCCACGCTACAAACAACTGACGTTGCTATGGATGCCTTCAGTGACCTCTGATGCCTTTCGTAAAGGCCTTATCACACGATCCAACTTTTCCCCCGATTCCCTCCAATTCCGAGCGAGACCAATTTGCCTCAACTACTTGGGCCAACACTGACGTCATCATTCCTATTGTCCGACGCTCGTCCAATTTAGTCCAAGATTTTACGAGCGGAGCGATAAAATTGAGCCGAATTGCTTTTCCGACCAATAGGAAAGCTCTGCAGAACTTCGTCACAGATCGGCGCCGTCAGGAGTGGCCAGCTTAACGGGATAAGTTTCTTATTCTAGCAGACGATATTGCACGGCAACCCTGCACAGCAACGATGACGTAGTAGGAAAACAAGTTTGGAGTTGGTCGAAATTGAGGATTGCTCCAAGTTGGAGTAGCTTCACGTTGGATCGTGTGATAAGGGCTTAAAAGAACGCTCACCTTTTGACGGATGTAGGTAAACAAGAGAGATGACTAAAAAAGCGAGTGATGGAAAAGAGGAACCATCTAGTTTAAGTCAAAGAGGAGAGACGTTTTGAAAAAATCTCTTTTCCTTTTTACAACTCCGATTACTTAATATACTGTAGTATACTTTGCTTTAGTTAAGAAACATTCTGTTCGCTCCAACAAGGGAATCTGTGTTGGAAGTTAACTCTTTCGGGAATAATGCCAAGTAGGCTTTTGTGTTGTTGCGTTTGAAGTCGACTCGGTTTTTGGACTTTGCAGAAATCGTGGAACACGTGTTGGTAGGCGGTTTCAAAGAAGAAAACAGCCGTTCGACTTGCCGTGAGAAGGTTACACTTTACTGGTTTATTTAATTTCCCCCACAAGCAGTGGGCTCTTCTCTCCACAGTTTTGGGGTATGTATTTCATTTTATTTTCTTATGATGGGAGGTAAACGAAAGGCAGAAGCCACGGACTCAGAAAATAAAGATAAGGAGCGAAAAAACGATGAAAAAGTTTACGAATCGAGCGTAAACATAATTGAAAAGGCCAAATACGCCCTAAACAATGGATGTGATAAAATTAAACTAGTTATCTCAGGGGTGACCGAAAAAATCCCTTCTAATAAAACAAAAGAGTTAAATGACATACTAGATAAACTCACTGTTAAGGAGGATGAAATCAATTTAACAAGTAGGAACAACCTTATAATAACCACTTCAAATATCACCACAATTCATAAGGTTGCGAGGACAAAATCCTTGATTAACATTAGAGTGAGCATCAGGCTTATAGAAGAAATAATTAGTAGCAAATATGTAGTGAAAAATATTGACACAGATATCCCCCTAGCCTACATAGCAGAGGCCTTGAAAAAAGAAGATATTGTTATTTCTCAGATAATTAGATTCAATAAAAAGGGCACGGAAGACCCCATCCCCGTTATTCTAATAAAAGAGATAGGGAAAACAAACAGGCAATACATTAAATTAGGTAGGCTAATTTTCAGAACACATGCCTACATTGAAAAACCCAAAATTTGTTACAATTGCATGGGTATAGGTCATCAGAGGGGTAATTGCAGAAGCAAAACCAAGTGCAAAGTCTGTGGTGGGGATCACGCAATATGTGAAAACACCCCAAGATGCTTGAGGTGTGGCGAAGAACATCTGGCTACCGACAAAAATTGTCCAATTTATAAAACAAAAGCCCAGGAAAAGGCCACACAGAGCAAAAACCCTTCCAAAGAAAACAAAACGTGGGCTAGCGTCGCCCGCAAACAGGACACTCCCCCAACTAAAGACACACCAGGCAATGAAGACAGAACCGTATTAGACGTAGTCAATGACTTAAAAAAGAAACTCATTATCAAAGACAAACAACTTGAAGAATTGAAAGCTGAAATTAATAATCTAAAAAATTTGATAATTAACAAAATTAAACCCTGCTCTCAACAATGTGATAATTGCATCTCCAAAAATTCAGAAATTGAGAAACTGAAGATTGAAAACTTCCAACTCAAAAATATTGTTGACAACCAATTCTCTCCACTGGACAATCCTTTCCTCATCAACCCCCTCCCGGAATCTCACGATCCCCCGGAGGAAGACATTTCTGATCCTTGAGGGACTTCCTCCCCCTTTTTTTTTTTTTTTTTTTTTTTTTTTTCCATGTCCAACTTTCTGCTTAGTTGGAACATTCGGGGCCTTTCTGCCAACTTGGACTTTCTGAAATTTTTGATTTCGTGGACTTCTCCAGTTATTATCTGTATTCAAGAAACATGGCTACCGGACACCAAAATTCCTACACTGAAAGGGTACTCATGTTACTCAAAAGAACGGCCTTTTCCTCATAAGGGAGGAGGGGTTTGCACTTATATAAAAAATAACTATCCTTCTCTTTACCTCAGTGGTAACATACCAGGCTTTGAATCCCTTCACACACAAATCTGCTTTAAGAATAAAAACTTCGATATCATCAATTGCTACCGACCCCACGGTACTTTAAGCTTGGAGGCAATAGACGAACTGAACAAATTGGATGCTCAGAACACTATCCTCACTGGCGACTTCAACGCCCGTAGCAGCACCTTCGGTGACAGGTTAACCAGCCCGAGCGGGAGGAAATTGGCAACTTGGTGCAGGGACTCAAACATGATGCTAATTAATGAAAATTCCCCTACCAGAATAAATAAAGGCACTGATGACGGAATATTAGACTTAACCTTCGTTCACATTTCCGCAGCCGTTCACTATTCATGGACAAGAATTGATGAAATGGGGGTCAGTGACCACTACCCCGTTTTAATAAAAAAGAACATGGACATCAGAAATCTCATGTACAAAAAAAAGAGCTATGTTAACTGGGAATTAGTGGCAAGCACGTTGGAAAACAAGCTAGCTAATCAGATCATTGTTAACGAGTCTAGCTACGATGATGACTACCATACGATCTCTAATCTAGATCTTGTTCTTAATGAAATGAACAGTACAATAAAAAAAGCGGTCGACACCAACACCAAAACGATTGAATTCTCAACAAATTATAGAAATGGTTGGTGGAACTACCAGTGTGCAAAAAAGAAAAAAGAGAGAGACAAATACAGGAAAATTGCAAAAAGAACACAAAGGTTGGAAGACTGGATCAAGTATAAGAAAGCAACCGCCGTTTTTAAAAAAATTGTTAAAAGAACTCAAAAAGATTATTGGAAAAAGATAAACTACAATATCAACAGCCCCAAAGAATTATTCCTTAATTTTAATAAAATTAAATCATATATTGCTAAAGGGATTGATCGAACTAATTTAATTATTGAGAGCGAGGGAAGAATTATCACAAGCATAAATGAACAAGCAGAAATTTTCGTTTCACACTTTACAAGAAAAAATAATGACGATAATACAGAGACAGTTATAAATCTAGCCCCCCCGTACTACTACGATAATTTATCTTATAAAATTAAGACTCAGGAGGCCATTGCGGCCATCAAACACACAAAGAATAAAACACCCGGCACTGACGGCATTTCAGTCAGAACCTTAAAACATTTACCTCTTATCTGTATTGAAAAACTGGTCCACCTCTTCAACAGAAGTATCAAAGAAGGACTAGTACCCGAAATTTGGAAAACTACAAAAATCATTCCGATCAAAAAACCGAATAAAGACCCGATCAAAGTTGAAAGCTATCGACCTATCTCATTAACCCAGAACTCTTGCAAAATTCTCGAAAAAATCATTCAAAATAGACTAAATGAGTGGGCCATTAATAGGGCAATCTTCCCCAAAAGCTTCTACGGCTTTGTCAAAGAAAGAGGCGCAGATGAATACCACTTTGACTTTTGGAAGATTTTAAAAGAAAACCGAAAGAAGAGAAGATTTGTCTACGTTTTGTCTACTGACATCAAAGGGGCATTTGATAATGTGTGGATCCCCCAACTTATTAGGAAATTAATAGCCCTGAACCTTGATCCACTCATAGTAAAATGGATCCAAAATTTCTTACGAAATCGAAAAACTTTCGTACACTGGCAAGGAACCCAATCCGAACATAAAGTTACAAACTGTGGATTACCACAAGGCGCCATACTTTCGCCCTTTCTTTTCAATTGCTACTTCACCGACCTGGGAGACTCCGTGCCCAATGTGGATACATTTGGATACGCCGATGACTTCTCCTTTGTCATCAAGGGCAATAGTCAAGAAGAAGCTAATCAACTACTCACAAACACTTTGAAGAATCTGGAAGAGTGGTTTAAGGAAAATAAACTACAAATCTCCGGAGACAAAACGGTGATCATCGACTTCTCCCCGACAAGTAAAAAGACAACAGACAAATTTTACCTACAAGGATCTGAAATCAAATGGAGCCTGGAACACAAGATACTAGGCATTTTCTACCAAAACAACCTAAAATGGAATGTTCACACTGAAAATCTAAAAAAGAAGACTGCTAAAACCCTCAACATCATTAAATGGCTCACAAACAAGAACAACGGGATCAGCACGAAAAATGCTATTCACATTATCAAACAAACCATAGTAGCCCAAATGAATTACGGAAGTCATATTAGAATTAACAATACCAAAACTAATAATAATATTATCAATACCATCGAAAATACAGCCATCAGAAAAGCCATGGGAGTCAATACCTTCGCACCTAATGATCTCATTAGAGAAGTGACAGGTATTGGCACAATAGAAATAAGATCCAAATGGAAAGCTTCAAAATTTCACTTAAAACAACTCTTCAAAAAAAACAAAAATTATAAAAGTACGCTAACAAACTGGGAACACTGGGCAAATAATAAAAATGAGAAAGAGACGTATGAAGAATTAACTGAACTAATCAAGCAGCTTAAGATTAATGAAAACTGGCTTTGCAAAGAGAACATCCACCAAACTAACAAACAGCGGAAAGTAAACTACAGTACAGATGATTTTATCTTCCAGACCTCCAACATAGATGAAGAAATAAAGCAGTCTTTTAATAAATTTAAACACTCCAATCAAAATAAAGATTTCTGGGCAACCGATGGATCAAAGAAAACTAACACAGCTTTTTCAATTGTCAACTTAAAAGAAAACTTTCAACGGAAACTTCGAATTCTCCCCTTTTCATCAATCTTCACAGCAGAACTCGCAGCCATATGGTACTTGGCTAAATTCTTTAATAATACGAATAATTCTATTATCCTACTAACAGATTCGCAAAGTGCCATAAGAGCCTTACAAAATGAAAACAAACAGGAAGATCTTTTAATAAGAAATACTAAACTACACCTAAATAAATTAGCAGAAAAACAAGATGTCACCCTAATTTGGATCCCAGGGCATAAAGGAATTATAGACAACGAAACAGCAGACTCCCTAGCCAAAGAGGCCGAAAATAATGATCTCACTCCAACAATCCCTATATGTTCTTGGAGAGATGTTCAGAGGTATTTGGGAAATAAACATCGCAGAGAAAGATTTGACCTCTGGTCTAGATCAAAATACTTCAATAAATTCAGGAGGAGCATTCCCTCTCTCCAAACCAGTTTTAATTGGATAAAAAACAGACTCTATGAAGTCAAGTTACACAGGATCCTTACCAGATCTATTCTAACGAAGGAAAGGCTCTTCATCATGCGCAAAGAAAATTCTCCTTTGTGCCCTACATGTGGAACTACTGAAAGCTTTGAGCATATATTGTGGGTTTGCCCACAAAACCTACACTATCGGCAACTCATCCTTAATCATCTAAACAGTGTGAATCTCTCCATCGCGGACGTTTTTCATCCTGATGCCTTGGCGTCTCCCTCCTATGGGAGCTCCCTCTTGGCGCTCTTTCGCTGCTGCGTCTAACAAGCGAGCCTTCGGCTCTCCTCTTTCTCCTTTCTACCCAACTTGCATTACTATATGAAATGAGGTGGAAGGAACAAATATTCCAAATCGCCTATCTATTTTACGCGTTTGCGTCGAGAAGAAGAAGAAGAAGAAGAAGAAACATTCTGTTCTTTCTGGCCAAAGCATTTAAGTACCAATTCCATAAATACAGTTTTGTAATTATTTTTCTTCAAAAAAAGAAGTTTGCTTGAGTAAAAATCACAAGAACTTTTAGAAAGGTAATTTATGATGTTTCTCTCGCCTCGTTTGTCTTCATTTCGATCAAAAGAAGGAACGCCATTTTAATTATTTACTTTCCCGGACATTTAACTAGAAATCATCGCTAAAATCATTGATTCTGAAGGATAATTTGCAGAGTTATTTCGTGGTATTACTTTGTTCATAAAGTTTTCGCAGCAAACTTGTAGATGTTTTTTGACATAAATATGTGCGGTCTGATACTTAAATTTTGAAAAGATAGCAGTTGTTTTGAATTTGTATATTTGTGGAGTTTTTTTTTATCGAAAAATTCGTAAAACTCATTTTGCAGATTATAGTGTTGGTGCTGGACCTTCTAGGGTTGCTCCACTTGAGCTGTGCAAAAATTGTCACCCTTTTTTTATTATTTTTTTAAACCTGTTAAAAAAAAGCCAGCTTCAATTAGAAAAAGCAGACTTTTTTTTTCAACATTTTTTTGTTTTAATTGAAACAAAATTTATATATTTATATAATTCATCCAATCACTTATTATATCACTAATTCCATTAAACAAGACTAAAAATAAGGTACCTTTTAAAAAACTTTGTATGGCAAAAAAAAAAAAAAAACTATTTTGTTTTTCATCAGGATTTTAGTTTTGGTTCAATGGTTGTTTAAAATTAATTTTAATCAAAGTATTTATAAGACCACATGAGTCTGCTGTCTTTATCAATCATTTTGTTCAGTCTTTGAAGAAATGCACTTTTATCATATTTTTCAAACTGAAGAAACCTGTTTTTATTTTAAAAGCCAGCTTTTATCAAAATAGCTTTCCTTTTTTCAGGGATCCAAGTCGTCCTATTTTTCCTATAAATCCTATATTTTTCATTAAAGGTCAAAAACCGTACTTATGATCTATTGTTGTCATTTGTCTCTACTGTCTATTTTGCCGAAGATGTTTTCCTTCCCAAATGCGTCGAAAGTGTGACTCAGTGCGAGAGGTTCGCTAGTTCTCCTCTTCTTCCCACTTCAGTTGAACACCTTTTTTTTCCTCCTACGGCCTTTAGGGTTGGGGAAGCACGGAATTGCACGTGGGACGTCAAAGACACCGGTCCAGATGATTACGCTCTTCGAAGCAGTTCAAAGAACTAAAGTTTACTATTCTATATCCCATGGACTTGCCCCATATTTTTTAAAGCTCATCACCAATGAATTCATGAAAGAAAATCCTTACTACAACATCATGTTTGATGAAACTTTAAATGACCAAAATTTAAAGCAGCTAGATGTGTACATCAGATTTTGGAGTGCTAGAGATAATGAAATAGCTGAAAGATACCTTGGTACCGAATTTCTGGGGCATGCCAAAGCGCTCACTATATTTGCTGCCATTCAAAATATACTACAAGCTAGAGAAATTAGTTTGAAACGCCTAATGATGCTTGGGTCTGATGGACCAAATGTGAACAAAACAGTGTTTCAGTTGATGGATAAGGAAGTGAGAACTTTGAGAGAAACTGGAATAGTGAATGTGGGAACGTGCTATTTGCACATTATTCATAATGCTTTTGGAAAAGGACTTCTAATAGAAAATTTTGCAAATGTTATTGACTTTTTGCAAAATATTCTTAGACACTATTGATTTAGCTTGATTGTTTTTATTGCTTACAGCCCAAGTACGAGCATCAACTAACAAAAAAATATTTTCAGTTTTATTACAGTAAACAAATTCTAAATCCGTTCTTTAACAAAATATGATAATGCTATTCTGAAAAGATTTATCTTGGTTGACTTCTAGTCTTTAAAAAACCTTTTTGGCTTTTGGACGCTGTAAAGCTTTTACTGTAGCAGCTCTTTTCTTTTTAAGCACACGATTTGTGAAAATAGCTAATCCAATCAAATTTTCACTTAGATACCTAAGTTTTCCTTTCAGTTTTATAAGTGCTCTGAGACACTTTACTGTTAATTGCTATGTATAATTCTAGTATTTGTAGAAGATGTAAATCATTATGAGGCACATTGCAGCTACTGGGGGTACCAGTAGCCAGAATTTTGTATAGATTGTTGTCATGAACAGACATTCTCTTTAGTGCTGAAATCTCATAAGATGCTAGTTTGAATTCCTTCAAGCAGTAAATGCCTTTTGCCATCCATCTTGCCCTGTGACAGGCACCTGGTGAACTAAACATACAATCAGGAACATAATCAGCATCACCAAGAGAAATCGGTGTTAGTTTTAAAAACTCGAATCACACTAACAAAAGTGCTTGCTTTTGAGTCATTTGTGTCCAATCTTGATGCAGGGTCAATTGAAGACTCAAATGACAAAGTTTGTTGTTATCCTGTTTTTGTATTACCTTCCTGATTTCTCTTGTTACTTTTTCTTGTTTGTTTCTTTTCTTTGCCTCCTATAAACATCATCCTTTTCCCCACTTGGTCCTGAAGGAACTTGCAATTTCAGGTATTTTAAAGATATATTCACTGTCTACATAAGAAATATGAACATTTTTTCTTCATTTTTTTCGTTAAACTCTTTTTTGATTTGTTATTGTCTCTTGGATGCCCTATGTTTATTTTTATATTTTGAAATATTTTTCATAGATCATTTTCATTTTGGTCTCAACATTTGGTTTTTGTGATATCAGTATATTTGTTGGTTGCCATAACAGAAGAATTTAATTAACAACAGTTAAGCAACTTTGTGACTATTTTAATTTCTTAATTTATAAATCATGAAATAGCCGGCGCAGTGCTTTACCATTCGTTGGTAATTGGTTGTTATTATGTATATCAATAACTGAAAAAAGTTGTCTTATTAGCTATATTTCAGTGTGGAAATGATGTAAAAACTACTTTCGAATTCCGCACACCACTTATTATAAAATTAATATAAAGTCAATGTACTGTTATTCAATTATAGAAAACATTCATTAAAATTAAACTTACTTCTGAAAAAATTAGAAATAATTAAAACTAAATCAAAAATGAAAATAATGTAAACTTCAGTTTTTAAATAAAATGCTGACATACAATTTTAAATCAATTAAAAATTACATATTCAGAGTTCTGAAAACACTAAAGTTATCTATAACTGATTACATTTAATGTGGAAAACATCATGTTTTAAATTTTACTATTCTTAAGATGTACAAACTAATGCATAATCATTAAAGATACATTTTTTAAGTATTTGTTGCATCCAGGGTTGTTTGATTTCGTCCGGGGTGGAAAAAACCGCCGGAAAAAACCTGGAAAAAACCGCCCCGGACAAAATAGCATTTTGTCCATTTCGTCCATTTTGTCCACTTTAAAGAAAATGACAGTTTTTGATTAAAAAATCCAAAGTTTAAAAGTAATGTTTTAAAATATTGATTTTTTAAATGAGGTAATAGTTTTATTTTCAAAATTAGCACACATAATTATGTATGCAAACAAATATTTAATAAACAACAAATACTATAAAAATATAGTATCTGTATAAAATAAATGAATGTTAACGATAAGATTTAATGCTTATGAAAGCACACATTAGCCGTAAATAATTTTAAGATGTTTATTTGTTGTGAAGGAGTTTCATTGCCAATAATAAAAGTGTATATAAAATATAAAAGTAGAAATAAAAATTTTAAAAGATTTGAGAAAGAAAATTTTGCCATGAAATGAAATATGTTCCTATAACAACATTAATCTATCCATAAAACAATGCTGTGTACATAAATATTTTACAATAGGGCAACATTCATTAAATCCTCAAAATATATAACGTAAAATGACCAAATGAATCAAAATTAAACCAATATTTCTTGTAGCATCTAATGTATTTTCAAATACAAATGATATACATTTATATGTGTATTTAATTCAAACAAAATTTAAATATAGAATTTATGAGAAAATATCATACAAAGTTTACTTTTTAAGGGATTGTATTGTGTTAATAAATATCTAAGGTAATAGAATACTTTTAATTTCTTTTTAAAAATATGTATTAAAGAAAAACTTTTTTTTTCTATTTGTCTACTCTACAATAATGTAAATACACTCAATAGTTTTTTCACTATGTTAAATTTTATTTCTTTCCAATAAAATTAGTTAAAAATCAATGGGTTAATTGCCATTCTTTTTTTTTTGTATGATACCATGATACTATTTTGAAAAATGGGTAATGCAAGAGGGATACTAATTGTATATCATAACATTTTTATACATCAAACGTATGAAAAAAATGTGTTTTTTCTTTCATTTCTTCCATTTTGTCCATTTCGTCCAATTTTGTCCATTTCGTCCATTTCTTCCGGCGTCCCGGACTTTTTACAAAAAAGTGGACGAAATGACAACCATGGTTGCATCATGCATACTTTGTACCGAAAAGAGGGCATAAATAAAATTTTGGGTGTTCATGAGAGGTCTGTTAATCTTAAAATATTTGGTTCAAATTTTAACCACACCTTTAAAATGTCATTTGACACAACTTTAGTGGGTATGCACATTGAATTTCAAAAATAATTTTTTTTGGGACAGTCTAATATTCATGCTTGGTTTTGCCAAATTTCCTTCAAGGAAGGAAGATTTGCAAAAACAAATAGTTTTGATTGTGATTATTCAAAAGTGTTAAGGTTTGTGAGTAACCGGTGACTTTCTGTAGTTGCAGTATGTGAACGCATGCTTGAGCTGTTGCCAGCTTTAAAAAAGTACTTTCTTCTAGCTCTCCCGCGGCAGAAAAGCTCTTTAGTAAAGCTTGATAAATTCACAAGTATCAGGAAGGTTTTGAAAGACCCCTTACTGCAATCCTACTTGAATTTTATGATTAGCGTTGGGTTATTATTTGAGGATATACTGAAGTTTCTTCAGCAAAAGAAGACACTAATACACCTTTTGCATGACGAGTTGCGTGACCTGTTATTGGAAATTATGCGGTGCTTCATCAAAGAAGAAGCTCTCAAAGGGAAAACTGGGGAAAAATTGCTCGATGTAGATCCAGTAACAGATCGTGTTCCCTTAAAACCAATTGATGTGGGGAAGGGAACTGCTCGAAAAGCGTGGCGTGCTATTGAAAGTAAAGCAAAAGATGTATTTCTCCTCAATGCCAAACACTTTTATGTTGTGGTTTTTGACCATCTTGCCAAAAAGCTACCTTTACAAAATCAGTTGTTATACTCTTTGAATGTGTTGCATCCTATAGTCAGAAAAGAGACAATTAATCATACATTGCCATTAATCAGAGAGCTGTGTAATATGTTACCTCAGGTGATACCTGAAAATAACATCGATAAAGTAACTGATGAGTGGCACATGTACGTCAACGATGAAGATATTCCTGAGAATATAGCAGATAACCCGATTGACAAGTACTGGAATTTCGTTTTCAACATGAAGGACCAAAACGAATATATTCGCTACCGCTACCCAAACTTAACCATACTGGTTAAAGCAGCTCTAACCTTTTCTCATTTACAAGCTTCTGTTGAAAGAGGCTTTTCTATAAATAAAAAATTGTAACCAGTGACAAGCCGAATTTTAGTTTGAACACTATAGTTGGACTGAGAATCATTAAAGACTCTGCTGAGAAAGTCGACGTAAGTAAAGAAATGATACAATATTACAAAACAGCACATTCAAAATACAAGAAGAAAAAATAGAAGGAAAAAGTGGAAAAAAGAAAACAGAAAAATGTTGAGCCTAAAGAGAGACGTAGCAAAAAATTCGAGAAACAAACTTCAAGGATTAAAAGATATCACTCATTCTGCTCAAGCAATGATAAATGAAGGAAACAAGTTAAAATTAGGACTGAAACGAAAATCCATGACTGCTATATAGGCAGGGACAGCATTGATAACGGCAGGAAATAAGAAACTAACTAAAGGCTGCTCAGAAACAGTCGAGCAGCTGAATGTAATTATCTCTGTTATTTTCAGTTGGAGTAAAGTGTTCATTTTCATAGGGGGGGAATTAAATTGAGAAGGTATGTATATTAACTTATGTGCATCAGTGACACTAAAAGGTAAGTATTTTAATATGATGTCTAACTATATACAAATCAATAATTCTTGTATATTATGTATATTTTTGTTTTTCAATGTTCCATATTCTCCAAAAAGTGTTCGATTTTTTTTCAAAATGTGTCCTATATTTTGTCAATTGGCCACTTTGATCCCTGTTTTTTATTATCAAAACATATTGGAATAAAGACCACATTTATTTCAACAATATAATTAATTTTAATGTATTATCAAATTGTGCAAAATAAGATTGAAATTTGCTTATTGTTTAGAAATGTATTCCACAAAAGTAGGAAAAACATATTTATTATGAACATGACCTTTTTCAATGCAATTAAAATTATTTAAAGAAAAAAAAATGCTATATTACATTTCACGAGATCACATGTTAGTACTGATACTCGAAGCAATTTCCGCATTATTTGATTTAGCCTTTTAATAACAACACATTTTCACTCATTTCTTGTCTTTTTCAGTGCCTAAACCATCTCCGACTTTGTTCGAAATGAAACCATAGGTTGATGAAATTTCCTCAATTGATGCAGACGTCGAGCGACAGCTGAGCGACTTGATACGAAAATCAGTAGGTAACAAAAGTTTACTTTTAGAAGCCTTGATTTTTACAAGTTTAAGTGAGACCATTCCAGATAAATTGTATGGATTTTGTCAGGTGGTTGGAGCGGCTTGCAGTTTTTTTACCTCCTTCTTTGCTGAGCAACAACCTACTGCAGGTCTTGGGAGTGGGCCGTGGTTGCCCGATCGGTAAGGCACCGGACTCGTGTCCGGAGGGACCCGGGTTCGATCCCAGCCGATCAAAGATCCACCGTCTTGGTTAATGGTGGCTGGGAGGCGTTAAAAATGTTGTGGTCACAAAGTCCTCCAGATAAAACAATACCTCTGGGGGTGCTGTGCCTAGGGTTTGCTCGACCCTCTAGGTTATGGTTCAAAATTAAGAACAGAGCGCTCTTCAGGGCCCTATCCCGGTTAAACCACGAAGCTGTGGTAGGTACGGGGGACCCTGGAGTGTGAAATGAAATGAAAATGCAGGTCTTGGGAGCAAACTTATTGTTTTTTTACTTAAATTGACGTTGGTTTCCTTATTAAAACGTATAGAGGTCATGTTATAAGTTGTAAAGCACAATTTTAAAAAGCTGGCGAGTCTGACCATTTTGGAGAAAGAGACGACCTTCTTACTTCCTTTTTCGTAGTAAAGGAAGTATTGTGATCGCTAAAAAAAACCACTCAAATTTGAGTCTAAATTTTGATTTTGCTCACCCCCGAATAAATGTTCAGCAGTTTTTTCGACCTGTCAGCACGCGCATATGTACCTACCAACATATAAGCAGCCGAAAAATCCTTTTCATGCAACCCCCAAGTTAATTACGACGAGTTTTCTTGTGAGGTCTGTATGTACGTATGTATGTGTGTTGCATAACTCAAAAACTATATGTCGTAGAAGCTTCTAGTTTGGTATGTAGGCTCTGAGGTTGGTCTAGTTGTGCACCTCCCCTTGTGGTTGCAATCGCATGTTCCCAAGGGGGTGTTTTATCCCTTTTTTGGGGTAAATCAGTGTTAATTTCAATGCAGACTCAAGTGATATGAATTGGCGCTACCACTTGGCGTAATGTCGCCAAGTGTTTGACGCCAACTTGGCAATAAACATTATTTTTTGAATTTGGGCTCAACTTGGCGCTATTGGCGATATTTTGCGAAAAATTCACTGAATGGTATTAAAATCAGCAATATTTAGAAAATTAACCATTGTAAAACATTTTTTTGCATGGTTTTGTGGTAGATTAGGGGATTAAATATTTGAATTGTTACCTTGCTCACTCCAAGCACTTTTTTTAACACTTAAGGCAACTACTAAGAAATTTACACGTAAAAGGAAGTAGTGTGGGGTCCATACCAGATTTTTTTAAGAGAGATGAACAAAATACCCAAAATAAATAATACCTATATTTATTGCATTATTCAATCAAGAAATACTGTTAAATAATTAATTTCCCTCAAAATCTGTTGAATAATAAATAGTGTCATGTAGAGGAAACTACTTTGGAATAAGTTGGCAACGATTTTTTAAAGAGCAGCCAATAAATAACGTGTCAGAGGCAGGGTTTCAAAAAGCCCAGCCCATCTGGGTGTTTTTTCAAGAATCATTCTTTATTACTTTTCATGGAATCAGGAGGAGTCCTGAAGAGAGGTCACTGTGACCTCCTAAAATAATTCTTATTCCGGAAATTTTGAAACATCATTTTAATATTTTTTTAAAAAATAATATTATATTTTAAATTGATACTGAATTGAATTTATAGATTAGAATAATTATTTTGATCTTCTAACTATTAAAAAAAACAACAAATAGTGCAAAACTCACATATAGTTTTTTTTTCTAATACCTAATAAGTTGTCAGGAAAGGAAGATGGCAATTTCTGGACGGGGTACTGAGCAGGGTTGGAAAAGGTGGACCCAGCCCAGAAAAACCCGCCCGGGTTTTTCTGGGCGGGTCCACCGACAAAAACCGACCCGGGTTTTTGTTAATTTCTAAGTTTTCAACAAATATAGTCAATAATAATATCTCTTCTAAACATAAAAAATAAGTAAGAAATCAGGCTTATTTGAGATAATTTTTCTTAGAGTAATTATTTATTTTATAAAATAATTATTTCTTCAATTTTCAAGTCATCGTCCAGAAAAAATTTCTAGCTATGATACTACTTTTGGTTGCATAATACTTATTATTATTTTCATTTCTTCATTTCTTCTAACCATATTGCATTTAGTATTATATGATTTTCAAGTGCTATACTATAGAGGTACCATACCACGGACTTGAAGCACTAAACCCTTTCTTGGATTTAAAAAAGCAAAGAAAATGCATCCCCGTGCAATTTATTATGACTAAAATATTATGACAAGCATTTATTAATAAGTTTATAATTCTTGCTAAGTTCTAATGTTAACCTAGTTTTTTCTTGAGATTATTTCAAAAAAAAAAGAAAAATTAATTAAGAGTCCCCCTCCCCCATCTGAAATTAAACAGTTTTGGTTTTGAAAATAGGAGGGGGGGGAGACACTTCCCTTATCTCAGACACACACCTATTATTGAGATATGCCTGAAAAAAACATGCAAATGACATGACTAGATATTGAAGCAGGCTACTTAATGAGAAAAGATGATTATTTCTATTAATAAACAAGTGCAAATGGTTTTAATTTTTTAATGGCATAAATTTAAGTTTTTGAAACTTTCACACCCTAAATATTGCTGTAATTGTAGGAAAGCCCATTTGCAACAGTTCTTCTATTTTGTAAAAAACAAGTGATAAAAGTTTATAGCTGAAACCATTGTCCAAAGCTTCTTAAATATACACATTAAATATTACAATTCAGTTGATGATATTATTAATTGATATTGTTAATAATATTAATTATTAATCCATTGAGTTTGATTAAATGCGATTCAGAACTTTAACTTAATAAATAAATTTTTATATGAATGAATGCATTTATTATGTATCAATACCCACATAAGAAATAAAATTTAACATACAAAAACCCAGAAAAACCTACAAATACCCAGAAAACCCGCAGAAAGGTAGGCTCTTTGTAGAAAAACCCGGGTTTTTGCCAACTCTGGTACTGAGCAACATTAAATATTGTAACACACTAATTATCAAATACAAATACAAATGCGACGACGAGCAGCAGGCTCTGGACCCAATGAAGATCGATGACCCTCTTAAATCTATCTACTCCATTGCTCCTTACCGCCTCTTCCGGTAAACTGTTCCGAGTTCCCACTACCCTGCTAAAACAGTCATTTTTCCGAATTTCCAGATTAGTCTGAGTTTGAACAGCTTAAAACAATGACCCCTTGTCCTGCTTTCCGTGCAGAAATCTAACCCCGCAACATCATTCATTTTAATAAATTTAAATAGTTGAATCATGTTCCCTCTGGTATCACATATCTTTGTGTTTTGTATGTTCTTTGTCTTGCTGTTTTTGTATTGTACAATGTTATTTGTTTTGTTCTATTTTTATTGTATGTAATGTTTTGGTGTCTTAATAATAAATTCGGACACCGACTCGGACTGCCGGCTTACGAAAAGACCCCGGCAGTCATTCTACGGCAGTCGGTGGGTGCACTCATGTCCCCTCTGGCTCTCCTTTGCTCAAGACTATACATATTAAGCATTCTAAGTCTGGAATCATAGTCTAAATTAGAAAATCCATTCACTGACCTCATAACTAAATTTATCAGTACTAATTTGTAGGCTTAGTATTGATCAAAATATTTGTTATATTTAGTTTGTTTCTAAAATAAATGTTTTCAATATGCAGTATAAATTTTGAAAAAACCCAATGTACTTTCATAGCGGGTTTTTTCAAGTGGGCCCGAAAAAACCGAGAGGGTTCTTTCGGGCGGGGCCCACTTTGGCGAACCCTAGTCAGAGGCGATTTTCTAGTAATTACCAACAAAACTCGAAAGTATTATTGTCCGTAGGTGTTTGTGCAGTTATCCCATTGTAACCCCAGTTGCTTAATACACAGTGCTCGTAAAAATCTTTTGGTTGCTGTTTGAACCAGTTGCACACTTTCTCCTCGACTTCATCGTCTGTCTAAAATGAGTGTCCGTGCAGTGCTTTTTTTAAGTTCACCAAACATGTGGAAGTCACTGATCTGGTTTTACGGGGTCCACTTGAACTTCTGCGGACGTTTTTTTGTTGAATTAACTGTGTGGTGTAACTTTGTCCTGCAACATACGCCATCACAAGCAAGTTTACTGGCATGTTTCAGTTTGATCCCATTCCTAAAAGAATGAACTTTGCTGGCACTCGTGTTTTGGGTTTTGAATGGGTTTGGGGGAACAGGCCAGAGTTGTCCCCATCTGACTCACAAATCTTTGGGGGAACTGAAAAAAAGCACTGCTTGGAGGGCGGTGATTTAAAATGGATGACGAAGTCAAAGAATGCGTGTGCCCTCGATTCACACAGCAACCAAAGGATATATTCGAGCCCAGCATTTATGCAACTGCTGAACTGTTCAAAAATGCCCAGACTGGTCAGATCTTAATTTTGGGTAGTCACCCCACATTCTGGGGAACCAATGTATGCAGTTGCCAATCTTATTGCATTAATGTTTTTTTTTTCAGTGCTGCTTCCATTTTTATAATTGGTCTTCGTTCACTATTTTACATGTAAACTGGCGTCTCCCTGTCATTCCCCATTCATGTAATTTGTTTGTCTGTTTGTTTCCTTATTTTTATTTTTTAATATTCTGCTGAAATATTTTATTTATAAATCAACAGATTTCAATTGTTTTTCTTTCATTCTCTTTCTTTCTGTCTTTCTCTAAATACAATGGCTACATTAGTAAACGGGTGATTGTGTTCCGGTATTTTTCCGAATTTCCCGCATTTTCATGATCGATTTTGGTATTTTCATGCTCGAAAATACCGGAAATAGGATCTTTTTAATCCAGATTTTTTTTTCCTTTTCTCGAATTTTCTGTGATAATACCGATAATTATTTGTAATAGCCATCATTTCACATTTTCCATGCTTGCTATTCCTTGTTGAAAATCAAGCAAATTACATTTGTTTTTATTTTAATTAAATCATTAAAACAAGAGTTTTAAACAAAATTCCATTCTCTGTAAGTGTAAAATGTCAAGAACTTAAATGCTTAATCTCTGGCTGAATTTTATTTTTGTTACAACAATTTAAGTTTTTTAACCCATACATAACATCTTTAAATAGTATTTCACGTCAGTGTTAATAAGTAATGAAATCCTATTATTTTCCAAATTTTGAGTAACAAATGCAACTTTCATTAACTATGTTATATTAATATTTTCGCACAACCAACTGTAATTCTGTTAGACCTACTTCATCTTTAAAATATTTTTTAGAGATAATTTGTACAACACCAGCTCAAAAATAACTTTATTATTACTCATGAGTACATGATATGAAATGTGTCTTGTTTGTTTATGAATGGCAATTTATTATCAAATATGTATAGTTATAAAATTAAGCGTGCTTAAGTAATAGGACCCTTGGTTTTTAAAAAAACATTGCAGCCCCCCCACCCCCAACACACACGCACATTTTCTCTTTAAAACTTTCAGGTATTTTTATATGAACTGACAATCACCCCTGTAGTAAATTTATTGCCAATTTATTTGGAAGTGGCTTCATGTGTAGGACAATATTTATTGCTTGTTGTTTTTTTTGAAAATTTATTACGTACCTTTTTTTTCTGATAGATCTATAATAAATTCCGGTTTTAAATTTTATTTTGGCTTTGTGTGTTTGCCATTTTTGCTTAATATATATTCTAGGCTACAGGGTTTAAGCTCAGTTGTAAAATTTACTGAAAAAAAACAAAATTGGAAAAAAAAAGCATTATTAAAATGTTGAATTGTCTCAGGTTGATGAATATGTTCACGTCAGGGCTCCCACAGTCCTTGAATTTTTACTTTGCTAACTAAGGACCCTGGAAAAGTACTTGATTTTTCCATGAGTCCTTAAAAAGTTTTAAAAGTACTTGATTTTTCTGATGAGCCCTTGGAAAGTACTTAAAATGTAGTGGAAAAGTAATTCTGTTTCGTACTTGCTCACTTTTATGGGTTGCACAAATTTCTGCATTATAGCCTTTATTTTTGTCAGTCTCAACTTTTTTTCACATATCAAAATCTCATTCCATCTGCCTCTAAAATCCTTCATTCTTCTTTTATATATAGATCTACTGTTTGGAAGTAACTTCTCTTATGCTTATCGTTACTTTGAATTCTTTTTTTCTTCATATTCTGTATTCTTGCATGCCTGCCGTTTTGACTCGCCCACTTGAAAATTTCAGTCTGGTGTTTAAATTAAAATCCTAATAATGTTAGAAAATAAAATTGGTCAAGAAAATTAGTATGAGTAGAATGCGGAGAGAATATTGAAATATGATGATGTTTATTGCAAAATTATGCAAAAGCTAGAAAATCTTTAGAGCTACACAAATTCAAGATTTCTATTTTTTTTCTAATTATCGTCACTGTAAAAAAGGGGAAGACTTGCAGATGATGAAAAGTTTGCTGTCAACATTGTCCATCACCATAAGTGGCAATATTTATGTAAAAGTTATGATATCCTTTCATTTAATGAGCTGGTATTAATGTAATGTACACGTATTAAAAAAGCTTGTTACTGAAAAAAAAAAAAAAGAAATGATTTTCTGTTTAAAATCCACAATTAAAAAAAAAAAAAATCCCATACGTGTAGAAAAGAAAAACATTTCTGCAAAAAAAAAAAAAGAAAAAAACATTGAAATATTTACAAAAATCAATTATTTAAAATTGACATTTGAATGATGACGAGTAAATTTGGATAGTTTTTGATTTTTTTAAGTCAGAAAGCTGCTATTGACGAATTTTTTAAATAAATTCAAAAGCTGGATGTAAATTTATGTTAAAAAAAAATAATAATTTGGATAGCACAAATGAAATTTTGCATTTATATTTGTAACACACTTAAAGTTCAAGCTGTTGTGGAGAAAATAACTAAAATCTCTTATGTTTGACAATTTCTGCGTCCGAGACCTGGAGTACTACATGCTGTAAAAATAGTGTTACAGTTGGAATGGGGAATTCTTTTTGTTCTCTTATTTACATTATATATCCCGATCTGTTCAGTACTATTTTGGTAGGATTGGTACGTAATAGCAATAGACGGAGTGTCGTGTTATGCGAAATGCCACATTTTCAGACAAACTTAAAATGAATACTTGGCCAAATACATAATATTTCATTCAAAATTTTTAACCGTTACACAAAATTTTAATTAAGAAAAAATAAAACTGAATAAACTGTGGATGGAAAGCAAAAAAAAAAAAAAAATCTAATAAAGAAAAAAAGCTTAGCCAATCCTTTAATCAATTTTTAGATTTTTTAATGGAAATGTGAAGTGCAATTTTCATGCAGCATTACATTGCATTTTTTACGTTTGGTTTAAGTGTTCTTTTTACAAAATTTATACTGAGATTGTTTATTTTATATCGTAAAAAATGGAAAGGCAGCAAAATTTAATGTCCCGGTGACACTGCATAAATCAAGTACCATTTAATTTTTTCCAACGCTCCTTGTAATATGCATAAACAGTTGTTTAAAAGTGTTTGTAAAATGATAATAATTGTCTATTTTTGCTGCAATGCTTTATAAGGAAGTTGCATACCTGCCAACTTGTATGTTTTGGCCTTTATACCTTTATTGTACGTTTTTCTGCCCTATTGCACGATCTTAAGGTATATAAATAGGATTATAGACAATAGGAAAAATATTAGGTGGCATTAGGAAGGGGATCCCCCCCCCCTTGTGTCCGCCACTGATTACATGTATTTCTGTTTTTTTTTTTTTTTTAACTACAATTTGGGATTTTGTCGAGTTAAGTTAAATCTTTTTAAAATAAAAATAAAATTTGACATCTATATTTTTAAAAATGGATGTATATTTGTATGTTTCTTTGTATGTTTGTTCCTTATACAAATCCAGTTTTTGTCGGATTTTCATCAAACTTGGTACAGAGGTTCATGAATGCTCAAAATAAAAATTTCGTCTCAAAATGGCCATTTTCTTTCAATTTTGAATATAAAGAGCAATAGAGATAAGCCTTTGAAAATACAAATAGATAAAAATTAACATTTTTTAATATGAGTATTTTCCAACAAAGTTTAGGATTAACAATGAATTATGAATTTTAAGCTCATTTATTTCATTTTATCATGAAATAAGTTAAAAACAATTAGAATTAACTATGTCATGTATTAATAAGCAATCGGAAAATTAATAATTGGAAATTAAGCTAATAAATATACTCTCGTTGTCCCCCCCCCCCCACTTAATCGGGTAATGGATAAACGAATACCCCCCTTTAGAAATAAAACATCCGGGAACCGAATCTTTCCGATGCCATAGTCGCAATATTAAAGATCACCCGCTTAATCAAATGCCCCACTTAATCCAATAATAATGCTTGGAACCAGCAGTATTCGTTTAAGCGGGGCTGACAGTATTTTTAGCTATAAAAATGATGTAAAACCAAAAAAAAATAAATAATAATAATAATAAATAAATAAATTGCTCAATTACTGATTAGAAATGCAAATTGCTGCTACTCGAAGTACTTTCCAAATCATTTGATTTCGCCTTTTAATAACAATAGACTTTCTCTAATTTTTTTTTTTTTTTGTCTTTTTGCAGCACCAAAACCATCCCCTACTTTGTTTGAACTGGAACCATAGGTTGAGAAAAATCTCCCCCATTGATACAGAAGTTGAAGGACAACTGTGCAACTTAAAAGAAAAATCATTAGGTAACAAACCTTTAGTTTTCATAGCATTGATTTTTAAAAGCGTCAAGTGGGACCATGCGATAAAATTGTAAGGATTTTGTCGGACAGTTGAATGATTTGCAGCTTTTTTTTTGTATACATAACTTTTCTTATTTTAGTTACAGCGAAGGTTTTGTTTCAGCGCTTAAATTGCCACTACGGTTACCCTATTAAAATGTGTGGAGGTCATTGATATAAATGGAGGATATAATTTAAAAAATCAAAAACAGATGGTCTTTTTCAATAAAAACCGGCAGATCGACCTTTTTTCAGTCCTGTAGCTCATAGTCATGTACTGTATCCTTAAGATACAAAAACTAATTAAAATTTAATTGTTGACAAAAGATATTTATATCAAATAAGAAACTTTTCAGAACTAATGGGATATGATTTTTTAATTTGAACTAATTACTTCAATTTTTAAATTTTCCATGATGCTTTACTCGCCCATGAGAATCACTCGTCCGCAAGAGTGAGAATTCAAAAACCCAGTGATTTTTAACTGAATATTATTAATTTTTTTTTCTAAAAAATAGACAAAATGAGAATTAACATTAGTAAACAACAGATATCAAGCACAAATTAGCGAAACCTAATTTTATGCACTAATATTTATTTTTTGTATAATTATAATGTATATTTTGCATAATAATAATGTAATGTAATTTGTATAATATATGAGTAAAAAATCCGAAAAGACTGAAGTACATGCAGTCACCTGTCAGCAATACCTGATTGGATGAACATAAATTTATCCGGAAATCTTTTTTTCTCTCTGCACATCACTTAAAGGGCTGTTTGGTAAAATTATGTATTGTGCTTTAACATTATTCAAAGCTTTAGAACTTATTTTAACTTGCAAACAACGGAATGTTTTAAAGGTCGAGACTAGAGGTCCCCACTCGCCAGTGGCAACTAACAGTTATGTTGGTCCCCAAGCTGGCGACCCACTTTTTTCCGAACAAAAATACTAACTGCCAGTGGACCCATCCACTGTAAAAAACATCTCAATACGTAATTTCAATCTAGAAAATGCAATGAAACTTTGTTGGGAAAATAGTCAAAGATGACAAAATTTTTGATTAATCAGCATGCTGAAATGAGTATGCAGGTGCGTTTATTTATTAAGTTTTCTTTTATAAACGTCTTATTATTTGAATTTTAAAATAAATAATTTTCTCTTTCAGAAAATGTAAGTTTTTTTTTCTTTTATACATAGTAGTGAGTTAACATCTATGCAAGTACATAATTTAACATCACTATATGCAGAATCAATAAAATACTCCTGGTACATCAGGATAGTGCCAAGACCTGATGAAAAACAAATTGAAATTTTCTTTTGAAACTGTTCCAGTTTGTTCGAAAAACGTGACTCGCTTTCATTGGGAAGGTTTCTGAATTCTTCAATGAAATTCTAGTTTAATTTCAAGAAGGTTACTGGCTTTTAATAGGAAACTTTCTTGTTTTTGATAGATATGTTACTGGAAAATTTAGGCAAATCATCTGCCCATTTTCTCCCCGGAACATCTTTGTTTTTTTTTTTTTTTTTTTTTTTTTTTTTTTTTTTACAGTGAACGGGCTTGCAGGTAGTTTTATTACATTTTTACCACAGGCAAACTTGTGCCAGTAAGCAGTTGTATATATCTAAAAACATGATTTATGAGTTTTCTTCAGCAGTTTGAGGCAGGTTCACCATGCAAATTTAAATACTTGATGGCTCTCTTGCATACATAAAATAATAACTTCCTTTCAAATGCAGTTTTATTTTTTTTGTGCAGTGCAAATACTATTCAATTCAGCTTATCCAGCACCCTGCGGTTTCTTCAGGATATATTAGGGTTGGCAAGTTTTTGACAGTCGGAGGTTTTATCCGCTTTTAACCGTGGTTTTTACCGTCATGTCAAAACCCCATTTTGACATAATTGTCAAAAACCTAAATTTTTGTCCAAAGCATGTTTAAATTTGATATTGATAATCAAAATACATTTTCAAATGAATATTACAATTTCTGAATTCAGACACTGAAGTAAACTTTTGGAGTTTTAGGTTGTTAAAATAAATTGTAATAAGCAATCCTAAACATAATTGAAGGGCTCGGGAGTAAATAATGGTAACTAGCATTTAAAAAATCAAACATATGGCTTTTGAATATGGCTTTATTGCTTCGAGAAATTACTGTAACAGGTTTTTTTATTTTAATTACATTAATTAAGTGCTGTGTGTCTTGGGTATACATACTTAATAAATTTTTGCAAGTAATTTTTTTTAATTTTATTTTGAAATAGTCCGATTTTTAGAATTTGTCAGATACCATTATTTACTCCCCGAGCCCTTCAATTGGGATACTAAAAGATGCTTAAATGTGGAAAATAAAATAAATGAATGAGCTACTATCATTATAGAATAAAAATGAATTATAAATAACAGTATATTAAAACGTAAACCTCTAATTACAATTTATAAATTTTATAAAGCAGAAATTGCATAGTGCACATTTGCCTGGTATTATTTGTAGAGTTACATACATAAAATAAACCAATTAAATTCTGATGTAAAGATTTTTAGTAGGGATGCACCGAGTACTCGGTAAATATTCGGTACTCGGCCAAATTTGGATCAGGTACTCGGCCGATACCGAGTACTTGTAGAAAATTGAATAGTTCAAGACACATTTTTCAATAATTAAAAATATGCAAATATATATATAATGCAATCATTTACAATTAATATATTTATAAAATATGACTGAATTCTATGTATAAGTTTTTAAAAAGTTATAATACCAAAGCAGTTGAAAATTAACTAAGAATGTGCAAATGTAATTAACTTTTTCATATCGCATATTGGTGTAGGGGAACTTACCTTTGATCAGGAACAGTCCAAGTGATCCTTAAGATGAATATTAAATAAACTCATTAAAAAGAAACTTTCCATCATATTCCAATATATTTCTAATCATTAAAAATTTAGATTACGAATTTTTAAAATCATGGTTTTGCAGATTCAAACTTGTGGCATAGTGCTAACACAGAGAAGTAAAATTAAGTCATTTTTATTAGGGTGAGAAAAAGATTGTCTAATATTTAATGAAAAAAATGGAAAATGCCAGCAAAATATTTTAATAATTGAAATTGTTGTATCTTAAATTATAGTGCAAAAAAACTAATCTTTCAGCATTTTCTGGTGAAAGCTTATTCCTCAGACTGCTGCAAATATAACCTGCCTCAGAAAAACCCCTCTCGCTGTATGCACTAGTTGAATGTGCACTAAGAAACTTTTTTGCTAGTTTGCATAAGATAGGAAACTTTTTTTACTTTTTTTCCACCAGGCAAAAGGACTATTTTTTCTATTTAGTAATTCTCCAGAGAAGAAAGACTCCATCTCTTTCTTTAACATCTCTTCATATTCCAATTCAATGTTGGTATTTTCACTATTGACATTTTCTTGTGCATTTGAGACTTCATCAAAGCACTGCCAGAAAGTTGACGAACTTTTTTGACGAACAAGTTTAGAGAATTAGAACTAGTCAATAATAGATTAATATAATTCCAACTTAATTGATACTTTATATTTATTCATTTTAAAAATAACTTTTTTCTAAAATTTTTGACAAAATAAATAAAATATTTTAAACAATGCATAAGTTAAATTCAGTGGGATTTTTGTTCTAAGAACTATCATATAGAGGTCCATTCCAATGATCAGTTCATGTGTCAGGGTTCGAATTTACTACTGGTCCATTGGTTCCAGACCAGTAAAACTCGCCTCGAATCACCATAAAAATAATAAACAATCCAAGGACCACCATTTTTTTTAAAGAAAAAAAATGTGATTAATGTTCTGGACCAGTTGTCTGTTAACCAGTATATATTCCTGTTCACTGGTCAAAAAGACCAGTAAAATTTTGTAATGATTTCTAACACTGTACCGCTCTATGTCAATGATTTTTAAAAAAACAATTGGTACTCGGTACTCGGCCGAGTAGTGAAAGGCCGAGTACTCGGTACTCGGCTACTCGGTAAAATGCTACTTGGTGCATCCCTAATTTTTAGATTGATAAAGTAGCTAATTAATAGTTATTAAATTATTTAAACAAAACTACTTTAAAAACTGGATTTAACTTTTAATACGTTTAACTTTTTTCATGACATAACAAGTTAGTTTAAAAGAATGAGAAATAATTTTCATTAAATGTAGTTTAATGTTTATTAAACTTGATTGATAAGATGTATAAATTTTTATTTAATATTTTTCAGGATGAGAAACCTTATAATATGTTTATAAAAAATCTCAATAACCACTATATTTGAGTTTTAGACAGGTTTTTGACGGGTTTTCGACATGTCATATCAAAAACAGGTTTTTGAAGTCAAAAACCCAACCCTGGGATATATACATAAAAGGGGGTACATATCAGGGTTAGTGACTTAAAGTCATATATTAGTAAGAATATTATTATAGTAAAATGCTTTAAATGAAGGTCCCTTTTCGTGCATACTTCCTTGCCAGCTTTAAAGCAACTTGGCTAGCCTGTTGAGGAAGCACATTTATTTATTTACTTTTATGCATGGCCAGGGCCCGATTAAGATATCACGGGGCCCTAGGCCAAATACATTTTGTGGACCCATTTACTGAGGCTTTACAATTTTAGGCATAGGATGAAACAAATTTAGGCATTAACTACGGCAATTTTGGGCCTTTGGGGGCCCCTAGATTGTGGGGGCCTGAGGCAACGGCCTAATTGACCTATTCAGTAATCAGGCCCTGTGCATGGCTTCAATATTTTTCTGTTGTGTTCAAAGTTTTTATGTTTGTTTGTCTCTCCTTTTTCCCCGCCCTCAATGTATGATTTTTTTTGTTATTTCAGTATTAGCCGGACAACTAGATTTGGGACTTCAAAGTGTATGATATCAGTAACATTATAAGCCCATTTAACTCCAACATTGCAAAACTTCTACTTGCATCTAAACAAGTTCATCAAAGTAAAGGTTTCAAGAAATGCAACTCCAGTAGTATTTTCTCGAATATTAAGGCGTAAGGAAAACTGTGTTACCTCATCTGAGCCAATCAAGTAACCATCCAGGTCACATGCGGAAACTGAGGCATCTATTATTTTGCGGGGATGTTAGTTTGGCTTTTTAGCATGTGTGTTAGCTTCTGAATTGGTTGCGCTCTCAATAAAATCACCTGATAAAAGAGCTTTAAATTACTCCCCACCCCCCTCCTTCTGACAGTCAAACTGACAGCAAGGATATTTTTACGTTTCATATTCTTCCGAAACCGATTTTGGGGCTCCTGCACGGACAAGCAATTATTCTTCAAAACCTTGCTCGTGAAATGTGCCAAGTAGAATTGTCTTTTTCGCCAAATGTTTGATATCATACTTGGGGAAAAACGCTTGACTCTTACGGATTCTTTCTAAAGGCATTTTCAAACACTTGTTCGTTAAGAGGAAATCCATTGAATTTCAGGCAGAAGTTGCACCGTTCGGCCATGGCAGATCAACCGAAGATCCGTCTCGGTGAGAAACGGCATTCGTGTGAATATTGTTTAAAAGCGTTTTCTCGGCCTTCAACCCTAAAGGTACATCTAAGAACACACACTGGAGAAATGTCATATTCATGTGAATGGTGCTCTGTGGCATTTCCTTTTTTGTCAAGTTTAAAAGTACATCAGAGAGTCCACACTGGGGAGAAACCCTATTCGTGTGAACTCTGTTCAAAGTCTTTTTCTAAATCTTCACATTTAAAGAGTCATTTAAGAGTTCACACTGGGGAGAAACCCTTCTCATGTGAACATTGTTCAAGTGCTTTTTCCGTTCCTTCCGATTTAAAGAAACATTTAAGAGTTCACACTGGGGAGAAACCCTTTTCGTGTGTGCTGTGTTCCAAGGCTTTTTCCCGTTCTTCCACTTTAAGGGTACACTTAAGAACGCACACTGGGGAGAAACCCTTTTCGTGTGAACATTGTTCAAGTGCTTTTTCCGACCCTTCCAATTTAAAGAGACATTTAAGAGATCACGCTGGGGAGAAACCCTTTTCGTGTGTGCTGTGTTTCAAGGCTTTTCCCTGTTCTTCCACTTTAAGGGTACACTTAAGAACGCACACTGGGGAGAAACCCTTTTCGTGTGAACATTGTTCAAGTGCTTTTTCCGATCCTTCTAATTTAAAGAAACATTTAAGAGTTCACACTGGGGAGAAACCCTTTTCGTGTGTGCTGTGTTCCAAGGCTTTTTCCCATTCTTCCACTTTAAGTGTACACTCAAGAACGCACACTGGTAAGAAACCCTATTTGTGTGAACATTGTCCTAAGGCATTTGCACAATCTTGCCAGTTAAAAGCACATTTGAGAACACATGCTGGGTAAAGCCATAGTCACGACAACTATGTCTAAGAGCAGTTTTTGACAAACGTGTCATTCATGTAACATTTGTTTAAAGACATGTTCTCCCGTTTCAGATACTAAGAAACTTAAAAGGCGTCCTTGCTCGTGAGCAGCCATATTTGTGTTAATACATTCACTCTTTCTTCAAGCTTCGGCCTGCATTTGAGGGTCCACTCTTGTGCACTGTAAAAAAGGAATAGAATGTTTTTACGTTACAATACAGTTTATTCTAGAGCAATGAACTGTAAAAATTGCTAATTTTACAGCTTCTTGACGCTCATTTTGGTTTTAAACTTGAACATCTGCTGCCAGCACCATACTGTTGTTTTTCCAGTATAATACAATTAAATTTTACAGTAAGAAACTGTAAAATTACTAGTTTCACAGTTTTTTACAGTAAAAAGAACAGTTCATTTTTGCAGTGTGAAGATACCGCTGCGGGTGACTGGTGCTTTTCATTCATTCAACCTCCCAGTTTAGTTACGAATAAGAGAGCCGAGAGCCCATTGAGAGAACAAACGTTATAGTTTTTCACAGAAATTTTACCTGTTAGGCCACAGTTCAATAATGTAGCTCGTTTGAACTTCCTTTTTCATTGCAAAGCTATAAATGATTGCTCCAGCCCTTAAAACACTATTTATATATAGGTTCTCGTTTTGCAATTATAGCGTCGAGCGCCTCCTGTCGGTATTTTTACCACCTGTAGTTAATTTTTCAAAATTCTGAACACGATTTTTACATTTTTCACAATAAACGTACCGTTTGCTTCGTTCCAAAGTCATTTGTTTTCGAGTTATTCAATTTTGAAATCATGGAGTGCTTTTCTGGACACCCTGTAGTGAAAATTAATTTAGCACATTGGCGAGAGGAAGCAAATAATGGTGCGGGTTAACTCGTAAAGGAAAGGAAAAGGTTGTAACTGATTGCTTATGCTCAAATTTTATTGGTTAACCGAGAAGCAGAATTTTTTTCGCTGTCATTTTTTTTCGTACCAATGCAAATTAATTAGCAAAGAGAAAGTCCTAAAACTGAACTATTCATTTTATTCAATAAAATTTATGATGCATTTTATATATATTAAATTTGAGTTAATTAATTGTCCATTCAATTTTGTTGTATTGTTTTCTAACAGTGATGTATTTAAAAGAGCATGTTTTGGTGATTCCACTTTTCCCCATTCTGTGAAAGTGGGGACACTTCTGAAATTAGTGTATATGTTAATTTCATATTTAAATGTGAACAATGTATTTTAAATAAAAATATATTGAAATAAATTTCTCTTGGTTATCTTAAAAATAAAAATGCACAAAAAACAATTTGATTGTTTCAGAAAACTGTATCGATTTATTTATAAATCCATTTTGGGTTGAATTATGGAGCAACAGAATGGGCAAAGTCTCTATGGCATCAACTGGCGCCAACAATTTTTTTTTCACCCACCACACTGTAAAAAATAAACTGCTGTTTGTACAGTAGGGTGGAGCGAAAATGGCCAAAAAAAACTTTTTTTTTTTTGAATTTCAAATAGCTTGATGTGTCAAAATGTGCCATTTGGTCACTAAAACAGAGTGTGAAAATTTGAAGAGATTTGAAAAAATTTTTGATCTCCCTTCGCAACCTTTTATTTTACAGTATTTAGTGACATGCTGTAAAAAATTGACTATACATCAGACAAACTGTTTTTCAATTTAGCCGCCTTCAAGCACAACAAAATATCACAAATATTATAATTAATACAGTAAACTATCAAAATATTAAATAAAATAATCTATCATAGTTGCAAAATTACAATAATATGGCACAAATATTTACAAAGTGAAATGCAAAAATCCACGTTTTGTCTCAAACCTCGGCATTAGCTCTCGCGAAGAATTCGAACACGGACGAACTCATCTCGTGCTGTGTGCCCACAAATAGCTTTCATCTCCTCTGTCACCAGCTTAACATGTCTTTCCACGCCATTAGTGTGATTTGAAAATTTTTCAAAGATGATGTTCGGAGTGACCTACGTTGTGATGAGGTAATCAAGTTCAACGTCAGTCATATCTTTGATTATTTTTCACACGTTTCCAATTCACTAATATTTCCAGATATTTCCAGAAAGTCCCCGTGGTCCTGTAGCCGTGCCACCCAGTGCATGAAAAAGATGGCGCAGAGCATTAGCGTGGAGCAGACATACTAGCTACTGCAAAGGACGCTTTAGGGCGGAATTCAAGTGAAACACCATTGCAATCGCTTCGAGGCGATCGCAATAGACCAAAATTGCAATCGCTACTGGAAGTCGAATTACGATAGAATTGCATCTCGTAGCGATTGTAACGTTTCACTTGAATCCAAATTTGGGAATTTGCGATTGCATTGGTGAGTTGCGATTGTCCGTGTTTCACTTGAATTTCTGCCTTAATGTTTCCTCTAGTCGTTGTATGACACCTGCTGAATGACCTGTGTTCACATTCAAGCTATCACACCCTATAACTTTAATGTTCTCCATTTGTACATTCTGTTCTTAGAAACTATAGACTGTTGCTGAAGCTTGATGTCGAAGTAGGGTGGCTGAAGTAAGAAGAACCTGGCTCTGTCTGCGATGATGCTTATATGTTCTTCTGTCATGAGTTTTCTGTGGTACTTGCTGTCACTGTCGACTATTTGTGTCCAAGTTTGCTATTTTCGACCATCAAAATATATTCCCTGTATGTTACGATAAGCCTGAGTAATCTGATTATCATTTTGTTGGAGTTTCCTGCGAGTTTTTCTTCTTTCTCTGGGGATCTTATTTCAATCTATTACTTTAGCTAGGTAGGTCAATTGGTGACACGAAACTAACATCGTGCAGAACTGATGTTTACAATAAAACAACCGATCTATCGAGACTCCGATCCGATCGCAATCTTTAGCAAGTGAAGGTAGAGAGATTGTCCTTTTCTTAAGTTTCACATTTTCTTTGACTTAATTTCAATTGGTTTTTCATCATGTACCCATCATCCGTCACACTGCCCAACGATTCCTCCTTGATACTTTGTTACGAAAGTCAGTCAGTCTCTGTGTCGGTGATTGGTATTATCTTTGTACCCTTTGTAAACCCCTTTGCAAACCCCTTCAGGATATTGTTGTGGAATGCCAGAATATTGTTGTATTTGTTGTGGAATGATCTCAGTTTTTCAATCGCATGTGCGTGACTTACCGTTGAAAGTGAGGTCTTTGTCCAGATCTATTCCACATCATAATAAAGTTTGTGCAATGTATCAAAAAATGATGGGTATTTTCCGTCTTGTCGTAAATGTATATTTTTTCATAACATCGGTATACGTCGGTATTAGACGGGAACTTTCTGGGAGAGCCAAATATCACGCATGATAGTTCGTCTCTTGTGCCTGCCATCAATTTGATTTATACAATAAATGTAATGTTTATTATTTCATAAATAAAAATATATTTAATATTAGTAATAGTATTCATCTGATGGAAAATATCTCTTTGAAAAACAAATATACAACTGATATTGATTTTCAGCTTAAGAAAGTTTGATTCCAATCTAGCAGAAAACCGAAATAGTTATGGTTTCGTAGTTTCGTATTGTAATACAATAACAGTAGTATTATCTGCTATTAGTAATAGTATAATAAGCAGTGTTGAATTCAGACTGAATCTAGCTACAAAATCATAAATGAAAACCCACCAAACTATAAAAAGGAACTAACCTTTGAATATCTACAACACTTACAGGAGGGCTGCTCATAGAGTTGAGATACGTAGAGAGATCCAGCTACCTTTTTCCCTTCGGAAGAAGCGCGCCTGAGTTATCCTCAAATCACGTGGTTGGAAAGTGCAATATTTGGCGTTAATCGCATTTCTTGGCGCAAGCGAATTTCTCATCGGCTTTTTTCTTTCTCCGTCGAAACTCGGTAGGTTTCGGTTCTGTTTTAAACAGCGGCTTTTTTCTATGGTGGTTTACTTCATGCCCATTATTTCAGAAACAGTTATCTAAAAAGATAATACTAAATAATCGTGGCAGATAACTAAAACACGATTGCAATATGTTTTGAAAAGGAGACCAATGCAAATTACTTTTTTTACAAACGTCATAACCTAATAAGATAATCGCTTTCTGTTCATAATTTACTACATAAAAGCAAAATGTAAAGTAATATTTTAATCACTGATAACTTTTTGTTTGTTCTTGACATAATTTGAAAATTTATTTTTAATGGTTTAAAATTTTCTGAAGTCTTGATGAAATTTTCTAAAAGCATGAGGAAGCTTATCCTCTCCCCCCCCCCCCAACCCACACACATTCCTAAAAATCTGTAACAATATATTATTTTTTAAGCACCTTGCAATATTGTTATTTCTCAAAAATGAATAAAATAACCAAATAACGGACATCGGAAACGGCAATTGAAAACTTTCGGACATTTCAAATCGCAAACACCCCTGTAAAGAGTATAGCTTAATCTACACTACTAATTCTTATACACCGCTAAAAACAATTTTAATGGAAAAGAAAATATAAACAAAACAGTTTTAATTATTAATAAGTAAATCTATATATCATATGTTATACAATTTGTTTATTTTTTCATTAACACTCTTGCATAACTTTAATTTATAGTTTGTTTGTTTTTTGTAATAAGAACATTTTTTTATTTATTTCTTCTTTTTTCGATTATTTTTCACTAATTTATTAAATCATTCAACAATTAAACAAAAGGATCAATAAATAATGATCATTAAAAAAATAAATGTGAACCGATACTGTTTTGTTTTCGGATCTGTTGTCGATAGAATTGCTCGCCAAGTAAACAGACGTGAGCTTCAAGCCTTTCGCCATGAAATTAATAAATATCAACAGATTAACTCATGTCCAAAGGTTTAAAACCATTAAAATGAATAAGAAAACAAAAACAATTGTGAATTAAACAAGGATAATTCATTACTTAACCAAACAGAACATAATATATCATCTCCTGAACGAGTGATGGTACATTTGAAATTATTTTTTTGAGGAAAAAGTAAATATAATTGTCGCCCTTAACTGTGAAATGATACAGGATTATCCTTTGAAAACTTTTCCTTGCATCCGAAGGCACAGCAGTAATGTACCATCTTGAAAACTCATAAAAAATCTGGAACAGTTAAAATTTCAACACATTCGTAATGCTCGCAATGCAAAATAACATGTGGTGGGGGAAACCGGTTACAGCTAACCGGAATTTCGTCCACACATCACGTGATTTCATCTTGGGTACGGCGTTGGGGTTACTTTGAGCTCTCTACTGTTATCTCCCCTCTACGGGACTGCTGCAAAACTAGTGATAACAGGCGGAAAATAACCTTTTATTTTTATAATAACTACTAATGCCATTCATTGAAACCAAAGTGAAGTATTAAAAATGTCAATTTTAGTAACCATCGATGCAAAAGGTGAAAAAAAATTGTTGGACATTCAAAGTACCCTACAAAGTCTTTTAATGCAGCATTTTAGCATAAAATCACAAAATGTCAATTTTTCAGTGAGGCGAAGGGAGATCAAAAAATTGTCAGAAAATATTGTGATTTTGCAGAATTGTTACTGTACACAAAAGGCACGTTTTCCGCATACAAGCTTAAAAAAATATAAAAAAAGTTTTTTCGCTCCACCCTATTGTACAGTATAATACTGTCGGCTAAGGTTCCAATTTAAAACTTAAATGCACAGTAATAAACTAAAACTAGCAATTTTACAGTTTCTTACTGTAAAGTTAGCAATTTTAGTTTATTGCCGTAAAGTTAGCTGTATTATACTGTAAAAACAATTCATTTTTTACAGTGCATGGCCGCTTCTGCTTTTCTGAAACAGCAACAATTGGTTTGTTGCACATTTTTTTGAAATTAATATTTTAGCGTAGAGCAGAGTTTCAGCATGCTTGAGTACTTGTAGCCATACTTTGCTAATTCGATAGTAAAATTGTGACGAAAATCTTATCAAATTGGCACAAGCTTATTTTTTCAAGGAGACAGATTCATAGGTTATGTGTATAATTTGTTCTAAACTCATAGAATTGGAAACATTAACACTTATCACTAGTTTTAAAGCACTCTGTTCAGTTTTAGAAACAACTAGCGGTACCCGCACGGCTTTGCCCGTGCTATAAACTTAAAAATTCATTTGTAAAAAATTGATACAGCAGAAAAAATACTCTATTTTAGTTATAATTCAACTATAATTCTTTCAAAGAATGATATAAAAATTTGGTATGGACCCCACACTACTTCCTTTTACGTGTAAATTTCTTAGTAGATGCCTTAAGTGCTAAAATAGTGCTTGGAGTGAGCAAGATAACAATTCAAACATTTACATCCCTAGTTTGCCACGAAACAATGCAAAAAAATGTTTTACAATGATTAATCTCCTAAATATCGCCGATTTTAACATCATTCAGTGGATTTTTCGCAAAATATCGCCAATAGCGCCAAATTGAACCCAAATAAAAAAATAATTTTTTCGCCAAATTTGTCGCCAACTTGGCGATATGTCGCCAGATTGGCGTCAAACACTTGGCGACTAAAAGCTTGGCGATATATCGCCAAGTGGTCGCGCCAATTCATATCACTTTTGTCTGCATTGAAATTAACACTGATTTACCCCATAAAAGGGGTAAAACACCCCCTTGGGGAAATTCGAATGCAACCCCAAGGGGAGGTGCACAAAAATAAGCCAAAAGAGAAAATAAGAACAATTTTGCTGCTCACAGAAACCAACAGAAATCTTACCAAAGTTTAAAAGAAGAAGAAAGTTTTCTTTCCTAACTTCAAAAACAAAATAATAGAAATTTCGTGCATTATTCTTCACCATGATAATAAAAGCAATAAACATCGACAAACATCAACCAGCAAACGATAAATTAAAAGCAAAATTCGTTCACTCAAGCCATTTACTGCAATTTATATTGAAATAAATTAATAATGAAATAAAATATGTTTTGCAGACGATAAATTTAGAATGGTTTACTATCATGTTGTTTCTTTTTTGACCTCATTTGGTTAAAGAATGTTTCCCTCTTCTACACAACTCGTCAGATCGCCAAAATGTCTCTAAACTCACAAAAATGGTACGCGTCAGTTTCTTCCTTCTCTACCTATATTAAAGAAAGGACTCAATTTCTCATTTGATTGACAGGTGCCATCTTATCACGGTTTTATTATATTTCATTTGACTAATTTTAATAAGGCTTGGAGTTTGGATTGCTACAAAAAGAATACAATTCTCAAATTATTAAAAGAAAAAGAACGAAACAAATAAACGAAATAAAAACGTAACCATGGTAACAACATGAAAAGATTTCCGTTGATAAAATATCTCCATATATTATTTCTCTAAGCCGAATCCTATACCCGGTCGAAACTGGCTCATTTCTTTATCGAATTGCATGAAAATTTATGATTTTGAAGCTTATCCCGCGGGCTATTGACGAAAATTAGACCCACCCTCTAAAAAGTGTATGTTCGTTTTTTATTCGAACTTCAATTTTTGGGCACAAAATTGACTCTATCTAGCGAAATAATTGTCGTATCGTCTCCATTTTGATTTCATTCGAAAGATTGAAAAAAATTCGTTCTTTAGAACATTTCTCCGCTAGCGCCGCGTAACGAGAATCTCGAAAATCCACGTTTAAGCGACTTATAAGCGATTGAAGTTTGAAAAAGTTAAATTTTTTGCTCAACTGTTAAAATCGTTACCATTGTTGTTCAAATCAATTTTAAATGCGACATTTCAAGCAAAGGATTAGCTCGGTAAACCTTAATTGTAACTTTTATTGTTTTAAAATACTATGGTGGTTTTGCGATAATGTTAGTATATTTAGTTTAGTAGTAGCCTAGGGTATTTGATTTTAATATAGGGTATCACTTTTGTAGTAGTTGTAAAAGTGAACGTGTTTTTGATCTCTTTGAAAAGTTGCCAGAACGACGGCAGTTGATGGTGATGTTGTGCAAACGTACAAGATTTTACAATGCCAAGGAACAGGGTACCAACAGGCAGACTAACAGGAAGGCCACCAGTCAGAGGGCATTCTGCAACACTGGAACAGGTAAAATCCTACTTTAGGGTCCGGGTTTGGCGATTTTTTTCAGACTGTAGCTTAAGGTTGCAATCATTTAGCTTAAAGTCGCCAAACAATCCAATCATCCAATGATAATTCTGTGGTTGCCAGATTTAATAATTTATCGCCGGACCTTAAACTAGGATTCATCCCTGGAACAAGTCACAGAGCGCAGAAAAGAGATTCGTCGTCAAGAGCGAATACAGGTTCAGCGTGAGCGAAACTAAGACACCAAATCTAACACATCCAATCGAGGACTGAAATCTTTGAACCTGAATAACTTTTTTTTTTTTTTTTTTTTTTTTTGCGGAATTCCGCGCGGGTCACCTAGTTTCAACTTTATTTTCAAACAAATTTTATTCTCAAGCTTAACCATTTTAGAATCTAAGAATGAAGGCTTTCACGGCCGGAGTAAATACTAGTTAAGGATTCCGGGCTGTTGTGCCGTGGTCTGAATGGCTTTAATCCATACTTTTCGATCGCAACTGCGGCGGTCATCTTCAGTGGGTGTCGTTGATTACCTTAACTAGCATTTTAGAATCGTTTGGTTTGCTTTGCTGCAGGTAAGCCTTGAATTTCCGGGATTCTAAAAACAATTATTACAGCTCTTCTAATGCTCGTAGAAACTTCAAACTTACATCATTTTTAGCAGAAAATTTCAAGCTTTCGAATGACATAAGACTTGAAAATGTTTATAAAATATTTATTCCCTTTTTTTATCGAATTTTCGCTAAGAATTAGAGCAGAAAAAGAACGAAATAGAATTTTCGAATGCCAAATGTTATGAAAATCGACCGAACGGTTTTGGCGCTACGCGCGTAACAGACAGACAGAAAGACAAACCTTCAGCGTTATTATTAGTAGAGAAAATCATTGTAAAGTTCACATATAGCACGTACGGTGCGACAGTAGGATTACTGGGACTTGAGTGCTTTGAATAACAAGGCGAATACAATTGGAAATAACTTCTCAGATATTTTTCCGCAGACTGTATTCGAATAGCCTACTGGTTGTGAAAGGTTTATAAGAAAAAAAAAAATTTTGAAGCATTAGTCTATCTTATAATGCATTCAATCCAACGTATACCGCTTATGCAATCGCTACTATTCCCAAAACCGAGAAGATGTCTTATGATTTTAAATCGGCGATCTTAACTCATTGGCTTCAAAATTTGGCGCTAATACCTGCGAAAAAATGTGTTTCCTTTACAGACGCAATGAAAGTCTAGGAAAATCTATTTAAATAGGGTTACCGTAAAACAGGCCTTGCTTAAATTAATTGCAATATATATATATATATATATATATATTAGGGTGATTCAAAAAAAATTTTTTTTTAATTTCTTTGGTCTTACCCCGCAGTTTTTTTACACTATTCATGAATGTGATGTATGAAAAATTTTAGCTCAATTGAATAATATTTAGAGGTCGCGCAACGCGATCGAATTCTATTGAAAATTAGCAATTTCGAGAGTTGGAGTACATAACTTCATTACCCGAAATAATATTGTTCTTCATATAAAATGGAATAATTGAAAATGTTAGTTTACTCTACTAAGTAATTAGTCAATAAAATAATAGCTCAAAGTGAGTTGTAACGACCCCCCCCCCCCCCGCTCCAAAGCTGCATCATCTCTTACCTGAGTTTGGGTAGAAAATGCAGCTGCAAGCTCGGGCTGTGGTTTCTGTTTTCTTTTCGGTTGTTTGAGATGTATGAGTTTATTCGGCTAAAACACCTAGCATCCACTCTAGACAGGGCCCAATATAAGTGACAGAAAGCCACTTTGATAGTAGCTGCTACAGTACAAAGTATGGGTCAAAATGGGGAGGATTTGACAACGTCCATAAAACGGTAAAGGCAAACTATTCGCTCTGAATCGGCCGTTAACTTACAAAAGTCGTTTAAATCTATGACTTCCTTTGATAGTTCACTGGAACGAAACACTTATGCAAAATATATTGGGAAAATGAAGGAAGATCGGTGGGTTTCATACCAGTATTAGTATCAGGACCACAAGCATTGATGATTTACTTCTGGGTTCTAGTAAGTTAGTCAGGCACTGGAATTGCTACGGCAAATGCTGCTGTGCGATAACCAGTTAGATAAATGGGAACTTACTGAGCTCGTACGTGGTATGTGTTTCGATACGACATGCAGTGCCGGTACTAAAGTTGGAGCAAGTTTGAACTTGGGAAAAAGAACTAGGGAAGCAACTTTTATATTGTGCTTTCCGCCATTATATTTTAGACATTGTGTTTTCTGTGGTATTACAACCGAAGTCTATTCTAGTCTTGGTCTTTCGGTATTTTAACCGATAAACCAAGAAATAGGCAGAATTGGGGTATTTGATTGCGTGCAATGTCAAATGCGGTGTTCACGCAATTGCGTGGAACCATCCACTGCCATTTTATCTACAATACTGCTTTTTAAGCGGTTTCAGCAATCATAGTCAAGGATAAAACATTCTAATTTTAAACCTGGAGTGAGAAACGATGAGGTTGAGGAGTTGGTAGCCAATTCAGAGCAACGTGCAACTAGTAATGGAAGTTGCGCAAAGTCAACTTCTGATGACCCATGCAAAAGAAGTGTCTAAGGAAGATACTAGAGCTTAGTGTGATTTTCTTGAGCGGAGCACCTTCTCTTGGTGTATGTTTTCGTGTCCCAGGAGCGGTTCATCGTGTTATATCTGTGTCAAAGATTCTTTATGGCTTCAAGTTTATTTCACAACCAGTTCAAACTTGCAGCCGGACAAAGAAAAGGTATTCGTAACATATGAATGTGATTTATTTCACATTCTTATCGTTAATGGGAAAGAATATCTAAGAGCTGGGTTCCCAGCAACCCTTTTTGTGCAAGCACTGAGAAATGATTTGGAACATTTTCAGCGTCCTTATTCATGTAAAGAAGAAACTCAAAATATATCAGCTGTTTGATCCTGAGCATTGGAATCTTCAAGATAGCTACCAACAAGGCTTTGTACTACCGAAGAAACTGAGGATTGTAAACGACAATACGGAGCGTGGCGTGGCCCTTATTGAAGCATTTGTTAAGACTATCACTAACGACGAAAAACAAAGACAGTGTCTTCTTCAAGTGGTACAGGAACACAGAAAAGGTTTCAAAGTTGCAAAAATGTAACCTTAAAAAGTATTGCAAGAATTAATGAGCGAACTACTATATATTTAATGTATTTAAATTTGTTTTTTATATTTTTTCCGTATTTGATTAGTTTTCATACTTTTCTGCATTTCATTGGTTTTTCAGATATATAGTTCATTTTGTGATTGCACGTTTTTTTCTTCAGAGAAAAAAACAGCAATAAAGTAACTTTATTATTATTATTTACGTTCGCATTTGTGCCACTATCACAAAATTTGAAGTACTCCTAAAGGTAAACATAGTTTACTAAAATTTTGGACAAATAATTCAGTGTATATAAAGGCCTAAATAAGACGGTAAGACGAACAAAAATACAAAGGCTACTTTTTTCCATAGATATCATTTACGTTCACGTTTTTATCAATATCACGAAATTTCAAGGCGTTTGCGCGACCTCTAAATATTAATATATTTTGTCAAAATTTTGCACAAATAATCAGTGTATATAGTGGCACAAAATAAGAGGGTAAGACGCACAAAAATACAAAGTTTATTTTTTTCCATACATTTCTGAATCACCCTAATGGTCCATTCAATTTTGTTGTATTGTTTTCTAACTGATGTATTTAAAAGAGCATGTTTTGGTGCTTACACTTTATCCCATCCTGTGAAAGTTGGGACACTTCTGAAATTAGTGTATATGTTAATTTCATGGTTATATGTGGACAAGGTATTGTAAATAAAAATGGATTGAAATAAATTTCTCTTGGTTATTTAAAAATAAAAATGCACAAAAAACAATTTGATTGGTTCAGAAAACTATATCTATTTATTTATAAATCCATTTTGGTTGAATTATGGAGCTACAGAATGGGCAAAGTCTCTATAGCATCAACTGGCGCTAACACTTTTTTTCACCCACCAAACTTAAAAATGAACTGCTTAATACTGTTGGCTAAGGTTCCAATTTAAAACTTATATGCACACTAATAAACTAAAACTAGCAATTTTACCGTTTCTTACTGTAAAGTTTGCAATTTTACAGTTTATTGCCGTAAAATTAGCTGTATTATACTGTAAAAACAATTTTTTTTTTACAGTGCATGGCCGCTTCAGCTTTTGTGAAACAGCAACAATTGCTTTGTTGCACATTTTTTTGAAATTAATATTTTAGCGTAGAGCAGAGTTTCAGCATGCCTGAGTACTTGTAGCCATACTTTGCCAATTCGATAGTAAAATTATGACGAAAATCTTATCATAAAATTGGCACAAACTTATTTTTTCAGGGAGACAGCTTCATAGGTTATGCTTATAATTAGTTCTAAACTAATAGAATTGAAAACATTAACACTTATCATTAGTTTTAAAATTCTCTTTTCAGTTTTGGAGACAAAGATACCGGTATGATGTCAGGCATTTTCTTTTTCTACGCAATGAGAGTTTCTCAACTTTAATGTGAATGAATTCCTTTTTTAATTTTCAACAATGTTCACTTTATGTATGTCAGGGCTCAGTAAATTTGACGCTTCAAACAATCGAGCAAACAAAGTCGAATAAACACAGACAACACAATTGTTCGAGTCATGGTAAGAATGATGACACAAAATACGGTCAAATGTGTTCCATCTACCAAATGAAAAGTTTCTCGTCAGGTAGCAGTGTTGCGTCTTCCTCATTTGCAGATTTTTGTTTATGGTTCACAGCTTATTAGCTAGGTTCAGGTAAACCATCTTTCGTTGGGAGGAGACTAAATCTTCACTTTTAGAGTTGAAAGAAGATTTTGGTCTCCTACTTTACTTTTTGGGGATTAGTGGAGCACAGATTGAAAGACCCGTGCCAAAAAGGAAAACTGAGCTATATATTGTTTATGAAAAGACTTCCTGTTAATGGAAAAGCGTTACAATTTTCTTTCATAACTGACTTTTTCTGAATAAGTTTTTATTCAACAATGATGTGAGCACGAAGAGATCTTTATCAAAGAAAGAACTACTGTACACTAATTTTATTGAAGGTAAAGTTTTAGACATTTATTGACAACATTATGTAAAGCGAATTTGGATTTGGAGCACCCCGCACTAAACACAATATGCACTGGTTTACCTTTGCCGCAAAAGGCCAACTAATGTGTGCAGCTCTTTCGGTGTCTTATATGAAAATCCGGGGGGGGAGGGGGGGATTTCGCCATCGTTACGTTTTCTCAGACGATGTCTTCGCCACGAGTCCTCAGACGAAAGCAGAAACAAAGATGCGTAGCGACACAGAGAGCGTCTAAGTCCGTCATCACAACATTTAGTTCTGGTTATAGCTAAAAAGAATTAAAAATAGGGTGTTTGCCCTTTTTTTTTTTACTTTTTACTCCGATTAAAGAGAGCTTCAAAAGTCGTTTGCAAAAAACCCGAAAGCGCTACGACTTCAATTTAATTTTTGATTAATTTTTAAAGTCAATGCGCAAACCGGGTGCTTAAAATCGCGGCACTGCGCATCTACGTCAAGAAGCATTAATCCGACAGCGCCGCGGCGCAAATCGCTCTTCCCACAAGTGTTAGGTGCTAATGAGCTCTAAAATGGCTAGTAACCAGAAGACAAGAGGTTACGAGTATTGCATCGTGCCGCTATGTCGTTCCACTTCAATTCGGACACCAAATAAAAGATTCCTGATTGTGCCAAAGAAAAAAGAAATTAGAAAGAGATGGTTCCAAGCTTGTCGCAAGAAAATGGGCTCGGTTACAAGCCATCAGTTTTGCTGCGAGGACCACTTTGACGTAAGTAATCTTTTCTTTCGTTTTTGATTTGTTTTTTGCATTTTATCTCAGATTATCAAATCGAAAAAAATTCCCCACACCCCCTTTCCCAAAGCACTTTAAAAAATATCCAAAAATTAATACGCACGATAATTTAAAGCAGCCAAGTTCGCGACTTGTCAATGTTGTTGAAATTAACATTTCTTAAATAATATTCTCAAATTTCCTCTTGATAATGTTTTCCTTTATATAAATAGTCTTGATTCCAGTGGGAAGGAGGGTGGGGGAATGATATCAAGATTATTATTTTAGAAACGTTTTATTGAATTAAACTCTGCTGATGAAAACACTTTGTGTTCCAACCATTTATAGAATAAAAAGTATACAAAATATTTAATTTTGGTTCAATTGATACCCACATTGAGAGGAAAAATGAAGTAATGTTTTCATTGTATATGTATTTTTTAAAAAAAGTAAATAAAAGTAATAAAAATGAGTAAAAATGAATTAATTGAAAACAAATGTCACTTTTCTTTTTTTAGAAGCATATTACTTTAAAATATTGAATATTTGTCCTATGATATATTTTGATGGTTTCATAAACTCTTAGAATATTGACAAAAAAGTTAGAAAAAGAAAGCTTCACAGGCACAAAAAATCAGTTTCCATCTTGATACTTCTACACTCAGATGGGAAAAAATAATTTTATATTTTGTAGAAAGAAAAAAAAGAGTGGAAGGGATCAACAGATAAAGTGTTCTGTCTGTCGTACTGAATTAATAGTTCTTATTAAAATCTAGAACATTAGGTCCCAGCATTTCCTAACTTCTCTTTTGAATATAGACGATATAATTATATTTCAGGAAATTTTTGCACTCTAAGGGCCCTGCTCCACATTGACGTAAAGCAGAAACGTAAAATGGAGCAAATAGTGTTCCTATGGAAAGTACTCGGATTTTCGGTTTCTGCCTTGTATGCTTGTCATATAAGAGAAATTTCATTGACATTCTCCTATAACATTAAGATAGATTATAAACTCGCTGTTACAAATATACATTTTCCTGTATTTGTTCAAAGTTACATGTTTATCTGACTTTTAATCATTATTTCATCATTAATAATTAGTTGTAATAAAAGCATAAAGTTCTTAAAAACCTCTTATGATTTTTAAATATGTCTAATACAGTCCTTGTGCTTGTTTCAAAGGACAGAATCATTTGAACTTAACGGATGGCTGTTAAAGAAATGAATGATATTGATTGCAGGGTTTTTGATTATCAACTGTACATATTGACTTTTATTGCATAATTTGAGTAAAATAATTTATGAATTATATGTAAAAAAACTTTCTGTTATATGTTTTGATTTATATATTTAATCCACCATTATGGATTCGTGCACCATCAACTTACAAGTCTCGTACCGCCAATGGTATACATACCAGAGGTTGGAAAACACTGCAGTAGTCAACTCAAATGCTTAACAATAGGTATCTACAGCCGAAATTCCTTTGATTGCAGGTTGAAAATGATTGTCCCAACGTGGTACAACATAGTCTCACTGGTTGCCGATTGAAAGTGAAGGACAACATACTGCCTCACATCTTCGACTGCCAGCCAGACAGAAAGCGGGCGCATTCACATAAAAAACGTTCCTATCTCACAAAAAAGCAAAGAAAAGAGATAGTAAATGATTGCTTAGATAATTCTGAAGAACCAACAATCGAAGACTTGGAGGTAATCAAAACTATTTAGATTAATTTTTCCAAAATAATTTTACAAGATATTGTTTTGACCAGTTTCAAACACTTTTGGACACAAGGGTTTTAGGTAAGATGCTGAAAACCCCAGTGTCCAAAACCTTGCCAACCCTGATTAAATTACTTGCAACTTCTGCTAACTGTTTTAATTATTGCAAAATTTAAGAACTGCTTTGAACTGAGCTCTTTGAACGAGTTTTCATTTAGGTAATTTTTCTTACAACACAACAAATTAATTTGAAGGAAAATTTATAAATTCAATTAAATTACTTTTTAATTTAATTTTTAATTAACATGAGATTGGTATGATATAAAATTATAACTAAATAATTTTTCAGCATCAGAAAATAAAATGTTACACATTCGATTAACTGTATAGTAAAATCACTGTATTTGACAATAATGTCGATTTTTGACTTTTCGATACGTCAAAAACTAGTCTGTGATGTAAAAAAACCAATCCTGATAGTTTTTCATTGAAATATTATTTTTATTTTACAGAAAGCATCAGATGATCAACCTTCTTCACCCATCAGTAATACAAGTGACAAAGGTATACAAGTTCACATAAAATACAAAAATGCTTCAACACAAACAACAACTAGTTTTTCTTCTAAGGCATGCTCACCCATTAAAGCTTTGTTAAAAAAAGAACATAAAATCATAGATGAAGATTGTGTACCAGAGGATGAAGAAACAGAAGAAAATTCAACTTTTTTCTCTGACGAGGAAGCTAATACTTCAGATCCCGATTTTGTAGCAGAAGAAAGTTATTCACATCCAGATGCTGATTTTGTCGCAGAGGAAACTGATGATACAGATAGCGATTTTGTCGCAGCTGCTCCAAGATCAAATGACATCATGGACTTATGTGACCAGCATCCGAAATTATATCTAGGTATTTGGCCTCAGCAAAAGCAAACACTTAGTCTAATATCTTCTCATACAGGAATAACGAAGAGAGATATGTACATAACTCTGATGAAGATTAAATTGGATGACAGCTTTGAAAGGTTAGGACATCAATTTAATTTGCATAAATCTCGAGTGTCAAGAATTTTTTTTAAATGTGTACCATTGATGTCACAATGCTTATCCCAGTTGGTGTTTTTCACCAGCCAATACAATAAAATTGCCTTGCCAATAGCTTTCCGAGCTAACTACAGTGACGTGCAGGCAATTATAGATTGCTTTGAGGTTGAAATCGAGAAGCCGTCGAAGCCGATTGAACAAGCGTTAACATGGAGCGAATATAAAAATGCAAACACAATAAAATACTTAGTATCCTGCACCCCTAATGGGTTCGTACAGTTTGTGTCTTCTGGTTATGGGGGAAGAACAACTGACCAGAAACTTGTGCAAGAAAGTGGCTATTTGGAAAAACTGCCAAATGATGCAGTGATAATGGCAGACCGAGTCTTCAAAAATGTTGAGGAATCGCTAGCACATATGGGATGCAAACTTGTTCGGCCACCTACAGTGTCAGCAAATGATCCACCGACTGAAGAAGATGTTATTAAAAGCAAAAAAATTGCAGCTCTACGTATTCAAGTAGAGCGTCTAAATTAGAAGATTTAGAGAATTTCGAATGCTAAAACCTCATTCTGTGGTGGATCATGCGCTCATTGGAGAGTTGGATGATCTTGTTAAAATAGCAGCTGGCCTTGTAAACACACAGCGAAAGTTAATTCGAAAATAAATTCATATTTCATCGTCAAACAATGCCCTAATCATTCTATGTATTTTTATTTTAATGTGCATTGAGTAGTAAATAATTTTTGTTGCAGAAAATGAATAAATAAAAATAAGAGCAATCTTTTGAAATGTACACCACAGATAGAACACCTTTAGAGATAGGATATGTTGATATTACGAAATATTGAAATACACAGTTTTAAAAATTACTAGCAGAACCCGGCAGACGTTGTTCTGCCTAGATGTATATTTCGTCTCCACATGGTGTTTTGGATGTAAAAATCTATAAAGCGTTGTTAAAAATAGGCATGAAATATTTTAAAAATTCTAAATCATGCAAAGTTGAAATTACGCACTGAACAATCTACAAATATGCCACCAATTATTTTTATATAAATTAAAAAATACTGAACAATGAAAAACTTTACACATAATTTCATTTTAGATAGGAATTTTATTTACACATCAAGACGAAGAAGCTCTCCACAAATCGTGAAAAGAGATCTTCGTTTTGAAAATAAAATGTAGAGACACATAAAATGTATAATGTGTCTGGACCATGAATAGCTCTTTTAAATTAATTAAAAAGAAGAGAGAGAGAGAGCAGTGAATAGTAATAAAATGAAATTGACATATTTACAATAGAATGTGACTGGACCACAAATAGCTACTTTAAAGTTATAAAAAAAAGCACGGTGAACAAAAATAAATAGAAATGTACACATTTATTATTACGTTGCAAAAATGCACTGGACAATCCAAAAGGTAGACCATCAGTCGCTCTTCTAAATTCAAAAAAAAAAAAAAAAAACGCATGGTGAACAATAACAATGAGAAATTTACACATTTACAATTACGTTCTAAAAATGCACTGGACTTTCCAAAAAAGTAGACCATCAATTGCTCCTTCAAATAAGAAAAAAAAAAAAAAAAAAAAAACACGGTGAACAGTAATAAAGAGAAATATACATATTTACAAAAGTAGACCATAAATTGTTCCTTTAAATTCAAAAAAAAAAGCACGCTGAACAACAATGAAGAAAAATTTACGTATGTACAATTACGTTATAAAAATGCACTGATCAATCCAAAAAAGTAGACCATCAATTGCTCCTTTTATTTAAAAAAAAAGAAAAAAACGAAAAAAAAGCACTGTGAACAATAATAAAGAAAAATGTACACATGTATAATTACGTTGTAAAAATGCACTGATCAATTCAAAAAAGTAGACCGTCACTGCTCCCTTAAATTAAAAAAAAAAAAAAAAAACGGTGAACAATACTAAAGACAAATTTACATATGAACAATTATGCTGTAAAAATGCACTGATCAATTATTTTTTGGCAATCTGAAATCAATTTGAATATTATATTTGGCGCTAAATGTACACCATTTAGTAAGGCGTTAAAATAATTTCCAACATTGCGGTATATCATAGCAAATAGTATGGACATGAAAACGAACTATTGATTGGATGTTTGGCTAGAAAATATAGTAACATACTTTGATTGAAAACAGCAATAGGTACAACGATCAAAATAGTGTTCGTCTGGAAAATAATGCATGACATCTAAGTCTCTACAAATCTAAAGGAGTTCCGAAATATGAAACTGAATCTCATTTGTTTTTTTAAAAAATACCCTTCTTATCCTTTATACTTGAGATAGGTATTGGGAAAACTTCCATTATTGAGGGCTCTTGACGCGATTTAAAAGATCGCCAAATTTACGGTAGTAAGCAATTCCAACTATCTGCCAGAAAGTTGAGTTGATACACTAAATACTCGATTGGATTGATGAAAGCCTTCGAAAATGGAGTTTTAAATTGAAATTACAAAGACAGAATAAGGTCTAAAATTGAAATAAAAAAATAACTACCCATCGGATTTTGTTGAAACTGGTCTCTAAACCTTCCCAGTACCAAAAGGAACAAACGGGGTGAAAATTTCAGCCAAATCTCCCGGGTAGTTTCTGAGATCTTAGGGAGCACACACATAAACACATTTACCAACATTCATTTCCATATATATAGACTAATGCAGGGCGAGGACTGCTAATGGTCTTTGAAAAAGGTGACAAATTTTAAAACAAAGGTGACAAATTTTAAAACAAAGGTGACAAAAAGTAACCAAAAGTAATTTGTTAAGAAATCAAAAAGCAAAAAACTATTATCCTTTTTTCTGACCTTTTTCTGAAAAAAAATTGGATTTAAAAAAAATTCTGCAGATTGAAATATATATTTGTTTAAGAAATTTCCAACAAAAAATATTCATTGATTTCATTAAAAAGCAATTTACAATGTTGGCTGTTTATTTCTGAATTTCTACTCGTTGTGGAAGCCAAACAACAGTTCGTCAATTCATATGCCAGTGAGCCATCACTAAGCAAGATTGCCCACCAAAGAGTTTATTGAAATTTTGAAACTTGAAATTTTTTTAGTAAAAAGTATAATAATAAAAATAGTATGCAGATTTATAATGTGGAGGGAGAGCACCAATTAGATGTCAAGAGATCGAAAAAACTGGAGCCCTTAAACCTACCTTTAACATTGTGAACATATTTGATATTCGTTACTATCAGAAATTGAAATATATTATTCGGGGTTATCAGCGAATCTTAAATAATAAAATTATCTTAGCAGGAGCCAAAAAATTGTGCATTTCAAATATTACATTCACAAAAAAGTTTTACAATATGAAAAAAAAAATAATAATCTCCAAAGTTTGAAAATAACTTGAAACTTTTAAACAGGTGCTTTTAAAGGCTTTGTTGTGTGAAGGAGCTGAAGTTGAATACTTTTTTTAATGGTTGAATGAAAGATTTTTGCTTTTTTTTCAAAAATTAAATTTATTTTCAGGTAAGGAAAAGAATATTCATACTTTTCAAAACTTTTGTTTATCAAAAATAGATTTTTTTAAAACACATTTCAAGAAAGGTTTAAAAAGGTGACAAAAAGTAACCAAAATTTCAAAAGGTGACTGAGTCCTCGCCCTGCTAATGTGAAAAAATATGTATGAGCATGCTATGAATGAATTGCAAAATAGTAAAACAAAAAGTAGGTAAACAAATTGAACGAATTGAGAGAAAAAAATTAACGAAAGAATGTATTTTTTAATCTTGGAAATATTTGTGCCTTCCAAAAGGTTTCAGCAATGGTCATAGCTTCTTTCAATAGCTTTTCTTCAAAGTCGACCCATTGCAGAAACATACTTTTGTCACTTTCAAAATTTGGAGAGGCAACACACAACAAACCTTTTGTTTTTCCTGAAAGCAACATTTGAAGCAATAATTGGTGCTTCACTTGAGGCATAGCAGTGCTGCCTTTTATGTATTTTTTTACAGCTGCATCACTGCTTGGACACTTTACCTCAACTACAAATCCCGGGGTTATATATCCGGAGCCATCTGCTGATGCTCCGAATATGGGATACTGTGGATGCAGTTGCAATCCACAGGGATGCAGTGGGATCTTTAGCTGCAATGACAACTGCTTTATAACAAGAGGCTCAAGGGCTTTGCCACGCTCCATGGCTTTTGAAGTAAAACTGTTATACGAGCCAAGTATTGTATTTACGAGGCATCCATTGGCCGTTTTGCAATGCACAGCTTCGTGCAATTTTGATGCTGTGACTCGGCCATATCTTAATTCATGCCACTTAGCAGACTTGCTTTGCCCCTTGGTCTCATTAAAGGCAAGAGCGCACAATGAGTCTTGCATTTCATTTCTAGCAAATGCTAAAAAATCATCTGCTGAGCCACCACTATTATTTTTGAAAAACTTGATACTCAAATAATTCAAGCTTAGTTTTAAAACCGGCTCCATTGGTTCTAAGACGACAGTCTCATATGTGATGGATCCTGTTTGGGTTTCTCTGGAGAGGGCAAGAAAATCTGTTAAAAAGCTGGATACATCCAGCTGCCGTGAAGATGAGCTGCGCTTCCTTTTTCTTCCTAAAGCTTTGGCTGTTATTGGCTCACCTTTACCCACTGCAGCACTAAGCTTAGGTTTAACCCAGTAGCATTTAACCTCAGTGGGGGAAGGTTCCTCACTTCGGCGATGACACCACATTAAAAATGCCACTGCATGTTTACATCCACCTGTTCATATTAAAAAAAAAAAAAACATATTAGAGCCACTAGCAAGCTTTATGAAATTGACAGTCACATTGAAGAAAAAATATTTAGAAAATATCGAGACAACACGAGCACCAACAAGTAAATGAATATCAAACAAGTTCTCATACTTTTTTTATTAAATTAATGACAGTCAGAAAATCCATAAACTAGGTGATTGAGCTTGTCTAGGGCCGCAGTGGGCCCCTTGTTAGTTTGGTCTCTTAGCTCCACTCTCCCACAAAACTTTAAAAAATGTTTAATATTCCGAATTCAGGCCAGCCCCCTAGTTTCCGAATAGGCTGAGATGGACTCTGTTGGTCCTGTTGGTAATGAATGACGAAATACTTCCTTCAGCTTCAATAAAGGTGTAAGGAGGAAGCTTACAAATGTTATTTTAATTACTCATTGCCCGCCAAGAATTTACCACAATCTTGAAGAGCCAAATGACCCTACTGTGGACAATCACATCCAAGTTACAAATTACTTACTTCAAGTATTTTGGCAAACAAAAAGAAAAGATAATTTAATGGAAAAATAATTTTGAACATTTAACGTTTTCTTTTTAAATACAGAATCAAAATAAGTATGCAAGTAAATTTGCTAATATTCTATAGTATGCAAGATTTCATACAGAGTAAAAATAAAAAAAAGTACCATTAGCAGCAGCACACCCCGAGCAAGTGATGTCCTGAACATTATTTTCTTCTTCATCCACTAGGAGAGTGACACTGTACGGTGTCTTTCGAATCCGATGTTCTGGGCAGACTCTCCCACGAACGGTGCAAAGCTTGCCATCCCTTTTTAGCTGAACATAGCCAACAGCAGCATCCCCATAGTCTTCTCGACTCGAGCTAGAAACAACTGATAATTAGCCCATGTGTGTTGAAATATGCATTTTAATTTTTAAATGTCAAAAAAAAAAATGATACTTTCATTAATAAAATGATATTATTCATCTATTTTCCATACAGAGATCTTTAAGGAGTGGTGACGCGACCAAGAATCCTAAACTATTATTTCCTTAATGTCTTCAAAGATGGCCAACACTTTCTTTTCAGAGCTTTAATTTCAAATTTTTAGTTTTTCATATTTTCTAACAAGAATATATTCACCTTGCAGTGATTTATAACCTGTTTTTTGTTACAATTAACACTGCATACACTCTTGCCTTCCCTCGCTTAAGTTCAAAATGATGTGCGTGCGCCCGACTTTTCCTTTATTTTTACTAAATACACAACAACAACAGACAAAAGAAGGTTATGATGATGAATCTTGCATTTCAAAACAAAAGATTTTCATTTTGAAGTTGCATCGAAACGGTGTTTGGTAATTAAATTTCGACCTGAAATATACTCCTTGTTAATTTCAGCATTATTTCAAAATATAAAATCTGACGTACTATACATCTTATAAAGAATTATTTGCAGATAGTTTTTTTTAGTCAAGCCTCGATATCTCGAATTTGAAGGAAGCATTAAAAAAATTTGAGTTGTTGAAAATTCGAGTTACTGAAATTCCTTGGTTAGTGGGGAGAGAGGGGGAACAACAAGTATATGCGAAAAAAATGCACAGATCTTTAAAATTAGAAGTATATTTTATAAATTAAACACTTACTTTTAAATTTTACTTAAAAAAAGAGAATTGATACTGATTTGCTTTAAGTTATTGTCTTTTTCATGTTCATCAACATTTTGCAAGTGGGAAAAAGCTTTAAAAGTCTCTTGTCAACTTTTTTTCCAATTACAAAAGGACAGGAAAGTTGGACATTGTTGAGTTCAATAGAATGGAAACAAAGCATGCACGTTTGCACTCATTTTGGAGCAACGAAAAAGAAAAGGGAATCCAAGTGAAATAACAAAACCATTTTGAGTTATCGAGGGTTTAAAACTGAAAATTTCGACTAAATCAAGGAAATTTTTACATCGACAGTATAGGATGTAGGAAGGGGAGGAAAAATTATTCGAGAAATCGAACAATGCGACTGTTTAAGGTTCGAAATATCAAGGGACGACTGTATTACTTCTGTAATATACTGTCTCAACAGACAATATTCAATTCAAAAGAAGCTGTAAAATGAATGGATATTGCACTCACTAGTGCAGCAAAAAGTCTCCTGCCAGGGGGAGAGAATCCTGATTGCATCATAAATGAGTATAAGTACCCTTCTAGGATTAGTAGTAGGTTTTAAAACCCATAGCTTTGGGCGACTTAAACCCACTTGATATGTCCTTCATTGTGCCATTTAACATAAAGTAAGTTTGTTTGACACACTGGTTTGTCTTGACAATGCAGGCTAAGATGAAAAAATATTAAAACCCTTCGTTTATGAAATCCAGGCTAGCATTAATGATGAAGTTTTATTAATAACTCACTCATGTACTGTTTGTTTACTTGTCACAGTATTTTCTTTTTTTTTCTTGAATATGAGAAATCTCTCGCAAAAAATTTCGTGAATTTACAGCTAATAAATGTGCATTGATACAAAATACATACATAGACATCTATTAACGAGCAGCGTTTCTTTACCTCAACCAAAGTCAAAACGAAGTCTGTTAACCATGAAATTAAAGTGGTTATTACTTCATTTCTTCTTTCGAAGAGGGGAGAAAGGGAGGGGATGACATAATTGCATTGATAAATAATAATTTCATCAATTTAGTACATTTGTAAACTGTTTTGAGAAGTGACGTTTCAAGAATGCACGTCTATTAACCACTTTATTATTCCGACCGAAAACTTTAATCATATTTATAGCAAAATAAATATAACTTTTTAAAATGCTTAGCACAAATGACGCATGAAAAGATAAACAAATTAAAACTACACAAAACAAGAATGTGCAAGTAACACTCACCTTGCTTGTTTGACGCCTCTGATTTCAGGTGCATTAAACCGATTGTCAGATGAGATGAAGTTCACCAGCATCACAACAGATATTTTCGGCAGATTATTTGAATCTGCCCGAACAAAACCATTCTCCATGATGTCTTTTATGCTGTTCTATTTCTTTGTGAAGTAAAAACCGAAATTCACTCAAAATAAAAACACTTAATCTTACAACAGAACGTAAAGCATATAGCAATAAACAATGCTGAATGAAGGTGATTCTAGTGGCTTGCCGCTCATTCCTGCTATTTGACGTCACAGAAAGCTCCACCCCTTTTTCGCGAAGCTGCATTTTTAAATGGTTTTTTCTAATTAATTACGCAAGGAATTCTTTTTTTTTTTTTTGGGCACAACTTTTTTTTTTAGTATTTGCTTTGTGTTATTCACGACCCCATTTATGATTGCGAGTTTCTTGACGACCCCATACAAATATAAAAGAAAAATAAATTAATATTTTTTGATGATTTATTTATTAGGTAACAATATACAAAAAATATGAAAATATATAAGTTTAGAATTCGTTTTGAAACATACAAAAATCTAAAATTTAAAATTGCATAAAAAATTATAAAATTGTATTTATTATAGTTTCAAAAATAAAAGTAAATTCTGACCGTCTTAATTCTCTCGAATATATTCAAGTAGTTGCGTGGTAATTATTAAATTAAACTATAAGTAAAAAATTTAATGAGATAGATGTGCCTGTTTTTTATTGCATAACAAATCAAATCTTGATGGAATGTTTGAAACTGCTGGACGTAAGACCTCTTCAACATTTTTCAACGTTGAACGATATTGGGGTAAAATATAAATAGTTGACATTAAAATATCTCGCGACCCCAGAGTTTTGCTACGCGACCTGTAGTTAAGAAGCCCTGCTGTAGAAGAATTAATTCACTGAAAGAGTTAACTTTCGTTTCGGGGAACCGTGATTCTTTCTCTCGATCCCAAGTAGCATAATCCCGTTACATCACGTTTTCCCGAAGAGTTGACATAACGTTACTTGTAACGTAAAAAGAGCGATAATTTGTCAAGTTGCATTTCGGTAATGCAACGGTTGCAGAACAGTTGCTTGTCACGGTTTGTCAACGATACTGAAACGCTACATCAATGACATTTTTAACGTTATATCAACCTTTATTTGCAACGCTTCATGACGTTGCAGCAGCATTCGACTTTTCACCGATTTTTACTTATGAGTGAGTGATTTAAATCAAGGAAGGAGTGAAAGTAATGTGATTTAAATCGAGGTGATTTAATGCAAGTTTGTTTTGTATATTCAGCTATTAATAGCAGAAATATTAGAAAATATATAGACATATAATGTCAGTGTATAGTTTTTCTTAGACCTGAGTATGTACAAATAGAGCTTCAATTACAGGGTTGCCACAGGCTACTTAAATGCTACTTTTTGCTGCTTTTTTTGACTCTAGGCGACTTTGGAGACTTTTTTTGAGCACAAACAGGTTAAAAAGCAACTTATTTTCACTGGAGCTACTTTTTTGGAGACTTCTTTTTTTTCCAAAGCAAGTTTTCATTCGAAAATCTTGATTTTTTTTCGACTCTATTTGATTTTATTTATTAATTTGAAACCCATTATTTTTTATTCTTATTTCTTTGTCACCTAAAAAAAGAACATTCCTTTGCCTTTATTATGGACATATCCACTATTATTTTTCTAATTAGCAATCTTGGTGGGGCTTAGATTTTGGAATAACTTCTTCGCTACTTCAGCTTTTGGGTATAAAGTGATTTGCTTAATAGCTATAGCTACTGAGGAGGGGGCGGGGTGGATCTATTTATTTGATATATATTGGGGAAAAAATCGGCTCAAAGTTTAGTAGATTGAAGAAACTGACTTATTTAAGACTAATAAACAGCTGATTAAGTAAAAATTTATTTTTAGGTACTTACAGACATTAATTAAGCACGAGCTTCGCTTAAAATTCTACACTGTTAGAGATTTCGATAATTGTGCACATCTTGTAATTTTAGTTATTTTGGAATTTGACAGCTATTTTAACATAAGCAAACTGAAGCATATTATATCCATAGTTCTTTTTTTTCAACCTTGACTTTTATTTTTTATCGATTGTAATTACTTTTTTGGTGGAATTGATTAAAGTTTTTCTATATTTTAAAGAGCATATTTATGTGCAATTTTCAAGTTTGTGTGATCTTCTACATTGCGAAAAATGAGAATCCTTTTGCACAATTTTTGGGAGTTTTTTTTTTTTTTTTTAAGTATGCATGAAAGCTTTGCTGAAAGAAAAGTACATAAAATGTATTCTCATTTTTACTAAAACTTTTATTTAAAAATTAAAAAAAAGCCCTGCAGTCATTTTAAGCATGATTATTCACTTGCCACAAAAAGTACTGAATCGCTAATTTTGTTTCAATGTTGTCAAGTTTTGTAATATTTGCATTTATTTCTGATTATTTTCAAGGAATTAAGTACTAGTTAACATTGTAATTAAGAGCTCTATTTCTCCACTTCAGACTTCCATCACAAGTCCTCCCTCACACCATCTTCTGTTGTAGAACCAATATGTGGAGTTAGGGCCGAATTGAAGGGGTGGGTGTTTAGGGTTCAAACCCCTTCCAAAAATTTTTCAAAACTATTTAAAAAATGCTTTTCATAGTTTCTCACTGAAAAAATTATTACTGCTATTTTTAATTTTCTTATTCACTTTGAAACTGCGATTAAAAAATGAAATTATCATCATTGAATAATTGTACAAATTAAGTTTTTTTCTGCAGTATTTATTTTTATTGTAGTTATTGCAAACATATTTTCTTGACAATACCCATTTCCCTTCGAATTTTTAATACCACTAAAACAAACACCAAAATTCTTCAAAGTTGTAAGTACCAAACTCTATATTTAACACACCTTATAAGTGTCTCCCCCCCCCCCCATAAAATAGAAATTTCAAACGTACTCCTTCGAATGTGCGTGTATGAGTAAACTCATCAATCCAGTTTTTTTCTTCATTGAAGAGATGAGTCATTTATTTTTACATTTTTCATGTTAATACCTTTTCAACAACTATTGTAACAAAAATCAGCATAATGTAGAACATGAAATCAAGTTTTATTAACTTTACTAGCTGCCAGGGCAGCTAGATTAGCTTCCTGCGGCATGTTGATGCATAACGTCCCTCCTCTCTAACTTTTACCTCATTCTGAAGTTATATTATTTGATATAATTTAATGTTCATTCGATTTCAAGACATACCACGCACGTGGCCCGGCGTTGCACGGGCACTTCGTGCCCTGAAAGTAGTGAGAAAAAAATTTAAAGAAACTACTCCCCGCCAAGGCGGCTCGCTTACAGGCGCTTCACGCCTTTACTTTTTTCCTATATAAAAAATCATTCGAATTATTGAGATGCTTCGCGCTTTCAAGATGGTGAGGAGAGTTTCAGTAAGTTCAGCTCGTTCAAAGAAAAAAAGCAGACATAGATACTCAGTTTTTAATATAAGTAGATGGCTCTTCAACAAATGAATGTTTCAAAATATTACCAGTAGCTAGCGATAAAAATTCTACGTAAGTGGCCCGCTTATGAGTTTCGTGTTTGATTTAGTTAAGCCTTCATTCTAAATTCTCATTCTCATTGTTATCACTGTTTCATAGCAACGACGTTTTGCAAAAATGGATTTCATATTTAATCATTTATTAGGCTTAATCGCTTTAAACTTGACTACTTATTAATTGATATCTTCGCTAATTAAAATCGTATAATTATATCAATTGAAACTAATGAAGCCTGAAAAATTACCTATCTATCGGTACCTGGTTCGACTTTCAGGTCATTGGCGTTCAGGAGAAAGAAGCGTGACATAGAAAGATAGTTAGAAAGAAAGATACTCAGTTTTTAATATAAGTAGATAGATTTCACGAGAAAAAGGTTTGGTAAAACCCTCCCCGAAACTAAGTTCTGGTTACGGCCCTGTGTGGGGCATTACATTATAGTCATCCAGATTGCAAATCATATCAGCACATAAAGTGCTGATATCAGTTTGATGCCAGAGTGACATAAAAAAAAGTAGCTAGGTTAGGGAAGAAAATTAAAAAATGTTGAAACAAAAGAAAGTGAGCAAAAAGAAAAGAAAAAGCTGAACTGAAAAAAGTAGTCAAAAAATCTGAGGAAAAAATCAAATTAGTATCAACTTTCTGGCAAAAGTACTGCTGTACTTTCAAGGTCCTAGTTAATGTTAAACTAGTTCTTGCAACAAAAGACCACGTAATTTTTTACACTAATACTGTTGCTTTACTGCATCCTCGTAACAGCTACTGGCAGTATTTTATTTAAAATTTGCTTTATTTATATTGATTTTTCACTGTATTCTCATCAAAATAATTGAATAGAATTAACTGTAGTTATGGGGGGAGGGGAGCACTCTCTTTTTTAATAAGTTTTGGCAATTTTTTTTTTCGTAATTGCGCATGTAGTTTAAATTCCTCCGCAAAACAGATGGAGACATTTTACAAATGGTAAATCTTCAGCTGTATTATTCAACTTCGCAGAGATGGCCTATGACCAGGGCCGCGCCGTGCCAATGTGCAAAGCCGTGCGGCGCACGGGGGCGCCAGAGCCTAAAAGGCGCCGAGCTCTACCGACCAAAAAAGCTCCGAACGAAAAAAAAAATTAATTCAAAATTAAAGTTGAAAATAAATTGAACTTTTCAAAAAACGAACTCAGGAAACGAACGGCGATGAAATTATATTGCTCAATGAGACAAGCAATCTGTCTCGCTGCCCATTCATAAATGAAAAAATATTGCCTTGTTTTGTCTAAACAAGCTATTCAAAAGCTTAATCTTTTACACTGGAAACACGGGATGTTGATGCATACATCAGCACGTTTCTTGCGAAAGAGGCGCCGTGTAAGCTATTTTAGCATGTCTAAGTTTATAAGCAAAAGAGTCCAAGCAAATCTTCTGCTCTTCAATAGGTTTCTTCCTTCCATTGAATTAATACTACGTTAGATTTTCTCTAGTGCAATGCATTTTAGTATTTTAACAATTGTTCGTGGGGGATTCGTCTTCTTTGTGTTATCGTACATAAAAAAATACGGTAAGCATATTTGCATGTTATTTACTTGTGCGTAATATTTACATGTTGTAGACAACAGTTTAGGTTCACTTTTCAGTTTCAAAAAGGAACAATTTGACCATAATCACGCGATTATCTCCTCTTTGCTTCAAACACTAGTTTTTTTTAATTAAAAAAAAAGACCTTTGGACAATGCCATTTGCATTTCATACTAAATTTAATGCCTTTTTACGAATCCGGATTTTATTGGTTTTCCGGGAAAGATTTCAGTTTCTGATTTTGAGGGGAATATTTATACCTCAATTCAAAGAAGTATAATCAGCATCCTGTTGTCATATTTTGACAGACAAAAAAGTGTGATTAATTACATATATCAAATGCAAATTCGATAGATATTTATAGCTACATTAACTTTGATGTTTAAAATATTTCTTTTTTCCCAAACACAGTGGTGTATTCAAGGAGCTATTGAATACGAAATAACTTTGAGATATGAAGTAAAAATGTACATTGTATTCCAAAATTAAATATTTGCCATGATCCGATTTTTGGCTACACGAAAAACAGAACGTTTTGATAGGAATTTAAGTGAATCTGAAAACTTTTTAAGAGTAGTATTTAACGAGTAGTAGTTTGGTTTTATAAGCAATAGTTAAAATTCAGAGTTATTCCTTTATGTTTCTAGTTAATTGTTTAACGATATTTTTAATCACTTAAATTGGTAAATGTTATTAATATTTTATGTTCAATGTCAAGATTTTCACATTTCAGCTTACAAATGTTTATGTTTATAAATTTTTATTATATACTGATTGGGCACATTAGAATAGTCTCATCCTTTCCGTGTTAGAGCACTTGACAGTAGGTTTCGTATAGCTCATGTCAAAAACGTCGTTTTGTTTTTACCCCCCAATTTATTGAGTTATTTGCAGTAAGAAAGTCGTGTGTGTGTGTTCTCGCACGTGCAGATTTTTTTAAACTTACAATAATAATAATTAGTATTGACTTTTAGCCAGCTTCACTTTTTAAATTTTGTAATTATTTATTTTCGGTAAAATGATGAAGTCTATTTGGGACACGGTAATGAAGAAGTGTTATTTGAAATATAATATTTGTTTGAAATGATTGAGAGTTGACTGCTATTCTTGAAAACCAGGCCCTTTGTTGTAGGGGGGGGGGGGCTTTGAGAAATCAATATATTAACAGTTGGCGTGTTTTTTGTTGTTTACCTATAAAATCTTCACCCTTTGACCCCGCCCCCAGGACAACTTTAAAATAACGAGCCTGTCTATATGCTGATTTTAGCGCATTTTTTAACTCCCAAAAGAAATGTATATTTTTTTTAATTTGGAACTTTTTTTATACTAAAAGAATACACAGATCTAGTTTCATACACCCATTGTATGTTTTCCTTATAAAGAAATTAATAAATGCACATCGAAATAAGACTCTAAGAAAAAGATCATCAGGCAAAGCGATCTTGGAGATTACGGTAAAACTGTTTGTTGAACTATTTACTCATTGATTGCGTTACATGAACAATTTGAATTTGGCACAAAAGAAAATTTAGTCATGTACTTTTTTTTAATTCAACTATTGAAAAACCTATTATTTTAGTTTGAGCTTCCAAAATTTAATATTCTTATTATTCTAACGCTTATAAAGAAATAAATGTTTCGGGATATTTAAAAAAAACCTACTAGGGGAAGACCGCCTATATTGGACCCCCTAAGAACAGGAGGCTTGTGTCGCTCAATGTGAAGCAAAACAGGAATGCAAAATAGGTCATCGTAAGCTAAATTTAATCAGGAACCACCCTAGGAGCTTATATTTTCTGAAAATATGAAAATTATTTTTAAAAAAATTATCTTATAAAAAGTTGCAAAAGTCCAATATAGGAATATATGCGCCTAAATTGAACCATGCGCTTCCTAAATTGGACCGTATCAGGAAATCATAGAATAATTTATATTTGAACTATACAGCTTTTTTTCCGGGATTTGCAATAGAATTTCTTTTGCTTGGGCCTCACTTAGGCAGTGTTGATAAACTCGCCGATGGCATTTCATACACTTAATCATGTTTTGCACTTCATCTCTATGACAAATATTGCAATAACAATTGTTTTGTGCAGTTTCTTGCTTTTTCTTGTGTGACTTTTTCTGCTCTATGCCTCTTTTATACGGCCGTTAGAATGATTGCTGAGATAGCCTTCCTTTTTGTTCCTTCTATTTTTTTAGGCAAAGGTAATATCTGTACCTCAGAACCAGACTAACGTAAGTCCACTTTCGTCATTTTTCAGTAGAGGGGAAAAACGATGTATTCGACAATCGTTTTTCCCCTCTACCGAAAAATGACGAAAGTGGACTTACGTTAGTCTGGTTCTGAGGTACAGATATGTGAGCTGGCTTTACAAAATCAGTTAGAGTTGACATGTTTTGATGAGAACTATCCGCCGATTCTGCAGAACTTGTACTAATTTAAGTCGTAGCTAGCTCTTCTACATGGTGCACAACTTACACCGAACATCAGGCCCGTCATTTGGGGGGAGGGATAGGGTCAATTGCTCCCCTCTTGAATTGGAGAAATCAATGTATTTGCATATAAGTAGGCGGGGGTTTTGTTGTTTTCTGGTGAAATTGTATTGTGTTTTTACCTTTTGCCCCACCCCCTGGAAAAACTTGAAATGACGGGCCAGCCGAACATGTAACCTGTTCACTTTGACTAGTTTTATCTGGACTACTTGCCTCTAATTCTGCTGCAGCCAAGTCAATGTCATTAAATACATGTCAATTAACACGCCAAACTCCTGTTCTTTAGAATCGACTCACAGCATTTGCCATGGCCTTGATTGAGGTTTGCCCATAAGAGTTGAAAAAGTTCTCCAAAACGATATTAGATAAGGGATCTCATTAAATGTTCTCGCATCCATGTATCACATGCTCGATTAAAATATGTAGACAGAGACTGAATAAAGACCACATCTACGTGCATGATGTGCTTAAAGAGAAAGCATTATTATATCGTGCTCGTTAGCCAAGTGTATTGCATCAATGTTCTTTATGTAAGTGCTGTGCCTATCCATTAATAGAAGGATATTCTTTTTACATTGCTTGGCTTAACAGTTTTGGTGAAAGTTGTATCAATTGTGTGAATTATCGTTTGTGATCCAACCTTTTTTTTTTGAACAAGCATATTGCTCACCAGGGAAGCTTTTACGATAAGTCCGAACATGGAACGTAATCTTTTGAAAATAAGCATGGGGAGCTTGCAATTCTGTTGCACTCATGCAGCAAATAACCAGTGTGTTTCTACCACGTTCACCACTCATTACTGCTCCAACCTGGTGTTTACCTCTATACGTCAATATATTTTGGGGCTTTTGGACAGTGAAAAGACCGGCTTCATCTACATTGAACATTTTAGTAGCAGATAAATTGTTTACTTTTAAAATCGTTTCGAAAATAACAAAGAATTTCATATTTTTCTCTCGGTAATCCAGCATAAATTTTATTTAAGTTAATAACTATGCTTAACAACCTGAAACTGCAGCTTAATAGATGAAGAGAAAAAAAAACATACATTTTAAGAAGTTGCAGCTTTTGCTTGATAAAAATGTGCTTGATAAAAATTTTTAAATGAATATCGTGAATAGGTGTTAAAGTATGCTTAAAATAAGTTTAACTACGCTATTAAATAAGACGAGTCACTTATTTTATGTTACGATAATTAAAAAGTCTTGTTTAAAATCATATTCTTAAATTGGACCACCGGTCCAATATAGGAAAATTATTTCGGTCCAATAAAGGAAAACACGCCATTTTTTATTCTTCAGCTCATTGTTCTGTCAAAAATTATCACAATCGCGCATGTAAATACATTGATGTAATCCTTATTAAACATAGATTATAATACTGTAACAAAATTTTACCGCAATTCTCAAGTTTTTGAGTTATTCTTCTAGAAACAAGTCCGCAAAATAAGATTTCGCACGTTTTCAACACAAATCAAGCCGTAACTCACGCTAAACAGTTCGAAGACTGGTGAAACTTCATACACATTGATTTTATTCCTAAAACTTAACACTTGTACTGTTAAAGTGTAGCACAGATCTCTGTACTAGATTGTAAGCCCGAGGTCCAATTTAAGCAGTGGTCCAATATATGCGGTCTTCCCCTACTTAAAAAATAGAAGAAAAATTGGGAATAATCATTTTGAAAAGAATGAAATTATAATGTTATGTGTGAAGGAGTTTTTCGACATTTGGAAGTACTTTTTAAGTGAGGGGGGGGCATTACAAATTACAGCAGTAGGTGAAACTAGAGCTTGGAACGCCACTAAGTATTCCTGAAATAAAGAGAAACATTTCAAGCGGTGATTTTCTTTCAGTAACCATTTTTTTGAATCTTAAGAAGTATGTTTCAATAAATGTGTTTCAGTTCGATAAAACACAAGTTGTTCACGCTTTTTTTTTTCTTAAAAAAAAAAAAAAATTGTACGCGAAACTTATTTTTTCTAAATTATATTTGTCTATAAAACATCACTGCTGGTGTTAACTATCGAACGTTACTGCACAAGGCGCTCAGAAGACATTTGCACGAGGGCGCCGATCAGGCTTGGCGCGGCCCTTCCTATGACTCCTCCTTTTTTCAGGATTGTCCAATTTTAGGAAGGGGTGATACGCAGATGAAAATTGAGAAATGGGATTCACAATTGCGGCATTGGTTATAAAGCTTGAATACGTCACCTTGCTTACCTTTAATTGGTCTCCCAATTTGAGAAATTAGCCAAAGAGGAAAATATTTTAATTTTTGCACAATCGAGAAAGATTTCTCATTGGATACAAGAAAGTAGGTGGGTCTTGGTTTTATATCTTTCCGCAGCCATTGGCCATTGACTGCAACGCCTCCAACTGTTCATTTAAATTTAAAAACAAAATGGTAACATAAGGGTTGCAATAAAGAAAGCAAAGACTTGTTTTCACTTCCTCGCCAAATGCAGGTGTGGCTCGAAGAATTATTTAATATTTCATAAAACTTATCACTTCGCCAAAATGTCGTTAAACTTGCAAATATGGCACACTGGAGTTTCTTCCTTCTCTACCTATTTTAAGGAATAGACTCGTTTTCTCATTTGATTGACACCGGCCATCTAGTCACGGTTGAATAATACTATTTATTTCTTACTTCATTTATTTGATCATGAATACTGTTTTCTTGAAACTTTTTCAATTTTGGGGACTACTTTTTTTTGCAACTTTTTTCATTTTGAGACTACTTTTTTGCAACTTTTTAATATTTTTTTGGCTACTTTTGCTGCTTTTTTATGAATTTTTTCTGTGGCAACCCTGCAATTATGCGTTTGTGATATTGTAATTTGAAAATATTATGAGAATGATCAATAGTTACATATATTTTTCTGGAGTAATCTAATTAACTTTCACTGGTATTGTTTTCAAGAGTTGATAATTCTATGCTGTTTAACTGAATTTTTTTGTTTATCAAATACATTGAGTACTGTGCTTGTCTGATTATTATAGCTGCATCATCTTATGTTGGTGTGTAGTTTTTCTTCGCCTGAGCATGTACATGCATCTCAAACTGAGCTTTAATTAAATGTTAACTATCTAACCCTTGCGTTTGTGATATTATAACTAGAGTTGACGTGAAAATCTAAATATCAGTTATGTATCTGAACAAAATTGCCATTGATTAGCACTTATATTTTCATTCCTTCTTTTAAAAGTGCATCTTAAGTGTAACATGTAGTGAATGTCTTTAGTATTTTTGAAGTAATCCATTCCTGGGAAATGCTCGTTTGCTACCTTGTCATTTTATAAATATTGTATGAATGTTTAAAGTTACAATAAATGATATTATTAAGTTCTATTGTTATGTTTTTATGTATTAAAAAAGCTAGAACAGCACCTATTGGTAAATTGCCTTTTCTTAGATTTGCTGCTAATTTGACATGTTCAAATAGGTACCCTTGTGATAAAAATCTTAAATTCATTGAATACAAATAACAAGAAGCATGCTTCAAGACAAGAAATATATATTTTACAAAAATAAATAAAATTCCATAAATGATTTTTAAGTGTTACAACGTCTATGTGTGCGCACGCTTACAAACACAAGGGGGTAGACATATGGGGTCGAGAGTCGGTTGGTAAAAAAAGAAGTCGTGAAGTGAAAAAGGTTGGGAACCACTGGTCTATACTGTCAAAATAATATAAATTTATAGAGAAATAAATTATTCTTAGAGTATGTACTGTATCGTCTCAGAGCAATATTGTGCTACCTTCAAACCTATCATTTTGTATTTTTCAGGGCGGGGTGGGGTCAAATTGTTTATATTCGATGCAAATTACACCGAAGAACAACCAAAAGTTACCATCTATATGTAAACGTAATTTCTCAAAATCGGAGAAATAATTTACCCCTTTTGACCTCCCTAAATGACGGTCCTGAGCATAAATGTCTAATTGTCGCTCTGAGAACGATTTTTCAACTCATATTAGACTATGTTACTAATGATTAAAATAATTTCATAAAATGTTAGTCTCATCAAATTCAATTGAGTTTGCTTCATTAGAGTAAATTTTTTTTTAAACAGAAGAAGTTTTGAAATATTTGTCAGTTTATTTAGAGTTTTTGTTTCGAGAATTATTAAAAAATATAATAATTATCAATTCAGTCGAGCCCGCTTATTAGAATATCGGTTAAAAGAATATCCTGCTTAATACATTTTTAATGCACCGAATTGTTGTAGTGCATTATTTTGATCCCGGATAATGGAATATCCAGCTTATTAGAATATTTTTGATGGCAAGATGGCTATTCCAAAGCGGGTTTGAATGTATTAATGGAATTTTTAATCAATATTTTGATTTAACTCTCAATTGTATTGCTTGCAAAGTTACATTGTTTTTAGTATATTATTGATAACCAATCATTTTCCCTATTTTTTGTCACCGCCCCAGAAAAAATACCAGTTTGCCAGCAAAATGCCCAATCCTACCTTTGGCTATTATAATCTGTATATCAATACAGTATGATTGCATTATGATGAAAAAATAAGTTATCAGAAGATTTTTTAAGTAATATGTGTCTGTTAGTTAGTTATCAGTGAAGTTTTGTATCGTAACTTACAGCTGAAGGCAAATAAATACAAATGTATTTAAAGTTGCATGTTTATTTCATATAATTTGAACCTGAAAAATGCTAAAATATTTTTTAAATAACTGAAAAATGGTATCACATCCACAAGAAAAAAGAATAGGGGTGAGGATCAAGAATTTTAAGCAACATACAGTAACCCATCACTATAGTGTGTTGTTTGGGAGCCACCAAAAAATGATCTATCCAAAAACCTGATATCACAAAGGTCATAAAAGAGACAAAACAATCAACGTACAAATTAAGGACTTGTGTAGTTGCAAAAAAAAAGACCAATTTATTATCATACAAGGACAATTTTCTTAAAGCTAAAATTATTCTATGAATTTTTCTTATAAAATTAAAACAATAATTTTAAATGTTTCCATATTTTTACTATGGAATACAAATTGAAAATTGCAGCTTAAGCTACAACTAGTTAAATTTACGGAAACATGCCAGTTTATCGTTGTCTTATGCCAGCTAAGCTGGCAACTTGGGGTGCACCGCTTCACTTTTCCAACGGTACTGTAATTTGGCGTGAAGTCCGACTTCCATAGTACACACAATGCCAAGGACATGTTTATATTATAGGCAACCATGCACAGCACAACAACACGTTCAGACAAAGAATGGACTTAGACAGGAAAGAGAAAGTACATTCATGACAGGGTACTTCCTCGTAATTCCTCGCTCCGAGCCGAGATTCCAACCCTGGACAGCTCCATCTGGGTCAAACTGCTCCGACCACTAGACAAGGTGTCCAGCACATGCCAGTTTTGCTCTTAAATTAACAAAGGAGAAAAACAACTATTTTTTCCCCTCTATAATGTCAAGAGTGAAGCAATTTTTTTGGGGGGACAAAGGAAAAATATGATACTGTCTGCCGCGCTTAAACAAATACTGTCGGTTCCAAGAAATATTATTCGATTAAACGGGATATTTGTTTAAGCGGGGATCTGTAACTTAGCGTCTATGGCATGGGAAACATTCGATTCCAGGATATTTTATTCCTTTATGCGGGGTATTTGTTTATCCGTTACCCGATTAAGCAAAGCCAAGCAGGGCTGACTGTATATCCAAATGAGCGATATAACAAGGCCTGATGTAACAAGGTGCTACTGTATCTATCTGTTTTTCTTACAACTAGAGTAACAACGTTTAGTACATGAAATAAGTCTTAAGCAGAGAAAAAGTGGGGGGGGGGGGGGGTAGAATTGACATTATGGGCTAATTGAGAAATTAATTACATGCGTTAAGCAGGTCTATATTTAAGAATTTAAAGGGAAACAAGTTGAAATACAATGCAGTACAAGTATTGAGTTGAAATACAATGCAACTGTCCAAAAAATTTTCTACATCATCCATGTCTAACCTTTTTTAACCAGAGTGCCGTATTTCATATTAAAATGATTTCCATGGGTAAGGACACATGAAATTACAAAATATTTTTTAAATCGGACTGGAAAATATGGAAAAGTTAAAACCAATAACTTGTCATTACTTGGTGCTTCTTTTGTAAGATGCAACTTCTTCAAAAACCTATTTATGAACATTCAGCTCCAAATTTTTCACGACATTTATAAAGCTGCTTGCTTCTTAATATTAAACAAAATAACAGGCTATACAAATCAACTCAGCTGGCTATACACCAGGCATCAACTTTTTTTTCTTTCAAGTGATATAGCATGCTTTGTACATTCAAAAAAAAAAAAAGTACTCTGAATATTTTCCTTTAACAAACTGAAGTAATGCTTAATTAGTAATTTATTTTATAGTAGTAATGATCATGTAATTTATGCATAAAATGAGCAAATACAAAAAAATTTCTTAATCTTCAGTTATGATCTCCAAAAAATGGAAATATTGTATCAGTATATACTGTCGGCCCCGCTTAAACGAATACTGTTGGTTCCAAGAAATATTATTCGATTAACCGGGTATTCGATTAAGTGGGGATGTTTAACATTGCGTCTATGGCATCGGTTCCGCATAGGCGGACTTAGGCTGTGAATTCTGGGGGTGCAAGAAACCGAGATTTCCGTCCCCCCCAGCCCCCCCCCATAATTCCCGGGCAATCAAAACTAAAATTTTAGTTTTCCAATCAAGCTTTTTTTGGCGCACGGAGCGTAAAGTTAGTAACTTCCAGGAGGGGGTCCATGGAAGTCCGGACTTTGAGAACCTCTGAAGCAAGGACGTATTTAAGGGGAGGGGGGTCCAGAGGGTCCGCCTTCCCCAAACCGGATGTCTTTTATCTCAGTTCTCATCACTTACCTCAAAAAACCACAACCAAGACAGAAGGTACTTTTTTCCTTTAAGTATTTCTATTAATTGAAAAGTTTTTAACTTCCAAGTCAATTCAGAATGTGAGAACCTTTAACTGTAATTCTGCAAATTTTCTGCAGTATCTTCAAATTAATGAAGGAATTTTACAGAAATCTGCAAAATTTCTGCAGATTTCATGTAGAAATTTGTTAAAAAATCAAATTTTCCTGCGAAAATGCCGAGTTTGAGTCAAATCAGCGTCATTTACGGGAAAATTCTAAGTAAAACCTGTGCAGAAAGTTTGCAGATTTTTTAACAAATTTGACGATTTTATATTACTAAAAATTTATGTACGTAGATTGTACCTATTTATATATGTATGTCAGTATAACTGCTCCCGAACGCCAGTGAAATGATTATCGAACGAGATATCGGTAAATTCGTAATTATTTAGGCCTTGTGTTTGACTAATTTACATAATTTTATGATTTTAATTAGCGGGCATAATCAATTATATCTATATATTATTATATAAGCCATCTTTTTTCTCCCAACGGGTTTTTTTTTTTCGAAATTTCGGATTCTGCTTCGCAAGTGGCCAATAATTTCTCCAATTAAACTGTTTATTCAAACTTTTAAATGAAAAAAAATGGAAAATGGGTAAGTTTGGAGATTCTATTTCGTATTGTCGAAAGAATTTTATAAACTTTAATGAAGAAAATTAATTCAGTGTTTGAAAGTAAAACCTTGCAAGTATTATCTTCCAGAACATAGTTGAATTTTGTATAAAGTCTTGTTCAAATCGAACAAGGGTTTAGGGGAAGGGGGGGGGGGGGCAATAAAATGAGCATAAATATATACATTTTTTTTTTGAAATATATTACAAAGTTTAATATTTTATTGAAGTATTATCAACATTTTTCCTAATAATTCCTGGAAAAGTATTTGTCTTCTGATTTTCTTTTATTGTGAAATTTTTCTTCGGAGGAATTATATAACACTCTTTTTCGAAGCATGAACATAAATGTTTCAGCGAATGAAATGAGATGTGATGAATTTTTTTCTTCTTCACGTTTATAATTTTTGCATGGATGACTGTTATAAATTGCCAAAAAATTATTTACTACTGCAATTTTTTTAATTAATTATACAGTAGAGTCTCGAAAATCCGAGTCTCAAAAGTCCGAGGTTCCGCTTAATCCGAGGCTCTTTTATTGACATTTTAAGGTCTATCTTCAATCGCTAAAAAGATAATTTGCATTAAAATCTGAAAATAAGAATCTTTTGCTATTGGAAAATTTTCTTTTGTACTCACAAAGTAGTAAAAAAAGTATTGAGAGGTTAGACGTCAAAGACATTTATCAAGTGTCACGAAATATTCTTTAGCTACTAGACATATATTAAGATATGCTTTGGAAATAATAACTCGATATGTAAAACGACTTGAAAAAAATTTATCTTACTAATGACGGTCTAAAAGTGTTACGTTTCTACTGTTAAGAATTTTTTTCGGATAATCCGAGTTTTCAGTAATCCGAGGTGGCATGAGCCCCAATTACCTCGGATTTTCGAGACATTACTGTACTTAATTTCGCTGTCAATTTTAATTAATTAATTACATTTTAAGTTAAACATTTTGTATTAATAATTATTATAGTTTTAATTGAATTAGTGTTAATGTAACAAACAATTATTTCTTCTGATTCATCTTTCGTGACCTTGGACCCCCCCCCAAACAAAGTTTTAGATACGTGCTTGCTCTGAAGTATATAATATATGTTGTATTTTAGGGTTTTCTTTCTAGTGAATTCAGTTGAATTGTAGCAATGAAAAAATATAACTTATTTTCCAAACTGTTTCCAGATGAAATACGCTGAATTTATTTTTTTTCAAAATTTAAGCAAAATGTTGGGGGTGCGGGGCACCCCCTAGCACCCCCGTAAGTCCGCCTATGAAGCTCTCTTGTTTCTGTTAAATTTTATGTGATTTTTTTACTTATTAATCAAATTGTATTTATGTAAGAAAATAAATGGTTAATACTATGACGCTCTTCCAACCTTACTGAAGACGAGTAGGCGATTAATGCGCTAACAATACTTCTCTCATTACTTAAAATGTTAGACCACTAAATATATCAGGCTTATAAATCAGAAAAATAGCGTTATGGAACGAATCAAGACCAGACATAAATTGAAATATTCAAAAAATATACTGATAGGGGGTTCAGGGGTACTCCCCGGGAAATTTTTAGAAAAGTAATCCCCAAAACACAACAGTTAGACAACTTTTGGTTATGTTAGGGAGAGTCGCGACTTGCCGGCCCTCATCTAATCTTTTTCAGAATTTGCGGCCATAAAAAACATTATTGCAGGCCATTTTTGCAATTGTTATGGGTTGAGGTTTAGGCATGTTTCTATATTAAGCTTCGAAAAACGCAGTTTAAGACAACCTTGGTTAAGCCTTGGAAGAGCACGAGTCGGGGGCTCTCCCGTTGTAAATTTTCGAAATTGATGTTCAAAAAACACTCTTTGAAGATGTTAGGGGAGTGAATGGTGGTTTTTGAACTTTTCACTAGCAATTTTTTGATGTTGAAATTACAAAAACAAAATGTGTAACTATCTGAGATAATCTTTGGAAAAATGGGGTTTGGTCGCTCTCAACCGGCATTTTTTCAAAATTGATGTCTAAACAACGCAATAGCATCTTTGATGATGTTAGAGAAAAGTAGAATGTTCAGTTTTCTCCTCTGAATGTTTTTCGTCAAAATTAAAGATATCAAAACTCAATTTTAAGCAATTTTCGTGACCTTTCCTAGAACATTTTTTGAAATTAAAGTTTTAAAAATGCTATTGGGAACCATTTTTGATGACGTTATGGGAATGGGTGGAATGTGGAACTCTCCATAGGCTATTTTCCCGAAACTAAGCTTAGAGAAATGTGGTTCCATTGTTGTCGATGTTAAGAGTTCGGGGGCCTTCCTCAGGAAAGTTTTCAAAATTGAAGTCTTAAATGTGTGGTTATAGTCCATTTATCGGTAGCCTTAGCGATAGGATTCATGTACTCTGCACCAGCAGTTTTTCGTAATTTAAGCTCCAAAAACGAAATTTAAGAAGACCTTTTATCATTATTTGGTGTGTGTGTGTGGGGGGGGGGGCTTCTTTTTAAGTTTTTGAAATTAAAGTTTTAAAAACAAAACTGTAGGCCATAGTCGATAATGGGGCTTGTTTTTCTCCTCCGGAAATTTTTGGAAACTCATGTTCCAAAAACCAAACATTAGACGATCTTCAATGAGGACATTCAGACTTACTCCCGGAATTTTTCAAGACTTGAAGCTCTAAAACTATCATTCCTTTCCAACTTAAACGCCGAAAAAAAGAGAGGGATTAGGTTCGGATATCCTTCCATTTTCTTTGCTACTTTTTAAAAATATTTTTATTTCAAATCACAAAATGGAGAAAATAGAAAAGGATTTTTCAGTTAAACTATTTTGGTTTTCTATACTGAAGTTTTTAATTTCCTTCCAGTGCCTTCATTGGTTAGAAGTACAGAAGTTTGTGGCTTTAGTATAAGTTTTTTTTTTGATTAATTTGTTTATTTTGCAAAGATACCCTTCGGTCACTTTTTCCTGTTTATTTTTTTTTTCTCTTTCTTACTTCCTTTTATTTTTTCAAGTCCAGTTTGACATAGGGGGGGCTTAAGCCCCCAAAGCCCCCTCCTGGGTGCGCGCCTGAGGAAAGATATGGTGGAGAGATATATGTGTGGGGGGGGGGGGTAACATCAGTAATCATTTCAGAAAAGGCAGAATTTAGAAAAGTAAGCTTGAAGTTTTATTCTGAGGACGGGTGATTTTCATTTTTTGCTATTTTTAATTTTCTCCTTGATTTTTGCTAAGGTCTTTTTCTTCTTTAATTTTTTGAGTAAATTTGTTAATCCTGTCACACAAGCCAACTGGAGCTGGAATAGGGCAATGAGGCAAGCGGCCCAAACACAGAGACGAAATTTTTCGCTTTTGTCTTTTTTTTTTTTTTTTTTCTTTTTTGTATTAGTTTCTCCTAATATCTATTTTTAAATTTCGTCTCTTTTACCGGTATTTCGTAGCATCAAGTTTAGTTCTTTTTATTCTATTTCCATCAGCAACTGTTGAAATGTAGAATATTTTTTTATCCTTAACTGAAAAAAATTTGCCTTCAGAGCGTTCAGCAATTTTCTTTAAACGTTTAAAGGAGAGTCTCATTTAAAGGCTACACGAAAAAAAAGATGTTGTTTTTCTAGTATAATACAGCTACTTTTATAGTAATTTTACAGTAATAAACTGTAAAATTGCTAGTTTCACAGTTTATTACTATGTATTTTACAGTTTTAAACTGGAACCTTTTCTACCACCATTATACTGTTGTTTTTACAGTACAGCTAATTTTATGGTAATAAACTGTAAATTTGCTAATTTTGCAGTAATAAACTGTACAATAGCTAGTTTTACAGTTTATTCTGAGCTTTTAAAGTTTTAAATGGGACCTCTGCTGCCATTATTATACTGTAAAAACAACAGTCTATTTTTTGCAGTAGAAGCCCTCCTAAAAATATACTTGAAGGAAATACTGGCACACAGAATGGGGAAATGGTGAGTGGAGAAGTGAGTCATGCATGTTAGGCATAATTATGATTTTTTTTCAGAAAGCCCAGGAGCAATATTGATTTGGAAGGAAATATGTATTTTACTTTGAAAAATATTTTTTCGTTTTTACTCATAGTGCTATATTTTCTGGATCGTAATTCTGGAGAGCAATTGCGCCCCCCCCCCAGCCCCTCCAACATGACAAGCCCAGAAACTATCCTATATTTTAAGCAGAATTGAAAACTTTTCTTCGAACTCCATAGGGTGCTCGAACTCCTTCTCCCCCTTCTGAATAAAAGAAAAAAAACTTGGTTTCTACAATCTACATCATCTCGAAATGTCATTCCTTCACACATGGAGTTGCCCAACTGCGACAGGTTTGTAGATATTATAAGAGCGAAAAATATCTCTTCCTTTTCATTTCTGATAAACGGAGATGGCGCTGCGGAGCAACAAGTTAAAATAAACAAGCAGACGATTTCTCTCAACAACTCTTCGAATAGGTGAAAGTTCCGAACGAAGTGTGGTGGGACGGCTGCGCTTGACTGAGACCATTTTAAGAGTTCTTTTTTATTGTAAACATTAGAGCGCGAAATTCATTTTTATTTCTCCCTCTTCTTATTTCAATCGCCTTTTGGATATGTGAATTTTCGGCCATTTCGTATAATAGAATGGAAAATAATATTTTTATCCCCATTTGTCTTTTGTTAAAACTTTTCATCGTGTTTGTGGGTGCCCAAGTTGGTTCCTACGAGCCATATGTGCCTTATTATCGATACGGAGAAAATGATTTAAGAGGAGACTATTGCCGAACGAGACGACCGGAGAGTTGCTGTACTGGGAGAGATGACACCTGTACAGTACCTATCCTCGGTACTGTATGTTACTGCGATTTATTCTGCAATCGAACGAACAGTGATGACTGCTGTCCGGATTTTAAAAGCGTGTGCTTGGGCATAGTAGTGACTCCGCCGGAACAAATTATATTACCAAGTAAGTGTCATTTTTGGAACTGTATTTTAGATATATATTGTTTTCATTTGGATATGACAGTGTGGTAGGTAATTTATAAGTAGGAAATTTGTCATTTGTTTCATTTCTTTAAAAAAAAGAGAGAACGGGGGGAAAAACACTCTGATTACATTATTATTTGAACTTGTGCCCAAATTTTAAATCATTTTTAGGAAACATATGAAAAAGTGGTACATATTTTAATACAGAAGCAATGACAAATCAAAAATTCTGGGAAAAAAAAACATTTCTGAAATAATGTGAATCATCATGTTGACACTCGCTCCTCGCTATATCTTTCAATCGGATATAGCGCGCTTTTAATTTGTCTCCCAAAAATGTCTGATTAACGATGTAACATCTTTAAATTTTTATTCCTGCTGAAGTATAAAACATTGATATAGAAAAAAAATGTCGAACGAGAAACAACGATGTTTAAAAATCATCGACCGCAAATGCTTGGTGGTAAAAAAATATTTTTTTTTCCAATAAGATAGATACTGCAACTACTGATTAACAATGAATCTTTTATCATCGCTTTTTTTAAAAAACTTTGTTGCTGAAATATAAAACGCGTAACACACACAAAAAAAAAAAACCAGTGAGAACAAATCAGCGATGCAATAAAATATCGAGCGCAAAAACATCGATAATAATCATTAATTTTTTTTTCCAATGAAAGAAATTCTGCAACTTTAGATTAACGATATATATAAATGTTTCAAAAAAAATCGTACATTTGTACGCACCTTTTTTGCTGCATTTTAAAACATCGAAGTTGAAAAACACATCGAACTTGAAACATTGATGTTTGAAAAACGTCGAACGCAAAACATCGATGTTTCCAAAACATCGACATCGATGTCACAGCACTAGCCATGGACACAAAAATGCATTTTAATTTTCGAATCTTTATTTCGCAATGTTCAGCTATCATATTGTAGGAAATTTGTCATGTCTGCAACAGCCAAATCTGTAACATCGAAATAGAAATCATTTGTTCTTGCAATACCGATACATATTTTCTTTCACAATTATTTCTTCGTGTAATGAGGTTGCTGAGTTGATTTTTACAGTTCAAAGACCAGTATAAATCAAGGGCGTACAAGGGAGGCGCGATGGGGGCGATCGCCCCTCCTTTGAGGGACTCTTCTCCAGCAGTTTTTAGATTTTGAAGTTCAAAAAGGCAATTTTAGTTGATCTTTGATGATATTAAGGGAAAGGGTGGGGATTCGGGGCTCTGATCTGGAAATTTTTCGAAATGGAAGACCAAAACATTTGTAATCAACATGTGTTAACAAGGATGCATGGCGAAAAAAATGGGCAAGTAAGAAAAAAAATCAATCGCCCCTCCCTTGGAACATTTCTGGGTCCGCCCTTGGTATAAATGCATCTCATCCCCTGTCAAACTATCTCATGTTTAAATATTAGTTCAACTTCTTAAATAGACTTCAAAAACATTATTTTCTCCCCAAAAATTTGAGTTCTGAAACAAAACTATCTCCGTTTTTTCGGCCGTCGTTTTTATTTTTATTTCCTTCTTCCTTTTTTTTCATTTTTCTTTTCTCCCTCCCCCCCCCCCCCACCCTTTTTTTTTTTCATCAATTTTCGGAACTTCGATATTGCCCCTAAAAATATAATTTTGCTTTAAAATGAGAAAATTTTTAACAACTTTTTGTACAAATCACACTTTCCCTCTCCCATTCTGATTGTCTTCAATGAATTCATTCTTTTCACCTTGTGTTAAGAATTTTATTTTATTTGAATTTTGAAAAATTATTAATCTATTTGTGTGCTCAGGGAGAAAACTTAGTCACACTTATTTAGTCGATTTATTGGTTAAATTTAGTCTCTTATTCATTATTTATGATCATTATTTATGACATATTGAAAAAAATCAAAATGTGAACTCTCAAACAAAAATGATCGTTTTTTCGCCCTCTTCCTCCTTCTTCTTCCTTTTTTCTTTTCTTTTTTTTTTTTTTTTTTTTTTTTAGAAGTTTGATCGTAATTCCTTCTTCAAAGATTTTATCCCGTTTTAAAATAGTAAATTTATCCACAATTTCATGTTAATTCCAAATCGCTCCAAACTTTTTTTTTTTTTTGAATCAATTCTGTTTTTTAAACTTGTATTAAGGATTTTATTTTTTAGCTTTCAAAAGTTAGCCTATTTGCCTGTTTGGAAGAAAACACCTTATCACACTTTTTTAAAAAATAATACAAACTTTAATTAGTTTCTGATTTTATTATTTATGTTTAAAAAAAGCACACAGGCAGCGCAAATATTATTTCTGTGCAAGTAATTATTTTCTTATTTTCAAACATAATATTTAGTAAAGTGTTTTCTTTTCTACTTTCTTCAACTTTAACCTGATACTTTTTACGAAGGGATGGGAAAATTAAAGAAAAGTTCGGTAAATAAGGCGTTAAAAGTTTAACCTCTAAAAAAATTGAATTCAGTTTAATTAAATTTCAGTTAAATGCCAGTCATTATAATAATGACTAATGAAATAAGTTCAGTTAAATTTTGTGCATTTCTCATTTTGTGGTACAAGAGCTAACTTTGCCATGACAGTCGTAAAATACAGGGTGTCCACTCCAATCGTGGACCAATAGCTAATTTCTAAACCGTTAGAGATAAGCATATAGTTTATTTAGGAAAAAATCTCCAAATTACGAAAGGAATTTTGGGTCTATTCAATGTTTTTCAAAAAATCAAATTTTGAAAGAGTTACGAAATTTAAATTTTTATACAGCCCCCCAGTCCTATCAATCATATTTAGTAAAACATTCTTGACACTGTAACGTTTAAAACTAAAAAAAAATCACTCTTCTACGACAAAAATTGACCGAGTTATGACGTTTTGAAAAATCAAGATTTTGCATTGTTTCATGACGTCATCGAGAGATCGCTTTAGGGACCGTATGCGAAATCCTTCAAAATCTTGATTTTTCAAAACGTCATAACTCGGTCAATTTTTGTCGTAGAAGAGTGATTTTTTTTTAGTTTTAAACGTTACAGTGTAAAGAATGCTTTACTAAATATGATTGATAGGACTGGGGGGCTGTATAAAAATTTAAATTTCGTAACTCTTTCAAAATTTGATTTTTTGAAAAACATTGAATAGACCCAAAATTCCTTTCGTAATTTGGAGATTTTTTCCTAAATAAACTATATGCTTATCTCTAACGGTTTAGAAATTAGCTATTGGTCCACGATTGGAGTGGACACCCTGTATATTAAAGATTTAAGTTTTTGTTTCATTTTAGTGTTTTCATTCCAGTGTTATTTAATCCTCAATTTATTAAAAATAATTTCAGATTCTAAAAATCTTTTCTAATTGAAATTTTCAACGTGAGATATTTCGATAGTATAATTCAATATTTTTCAATATTAATTACAATTCATGCAAATATTACATGTAATTACTACATAGTTATATTATGTTACTCTTATGAAGTATATAAGTCATGTATCATGCATATTAAGCATGAAACCTTAACATGTGTCAGATCTGTTATATATTCGCTTTAGATCAGTAAGTCAAATACAGCGCTCCTAAAGTGGGGATTCACCTCAACTTTGAACAATTTTTTAAATAAGTCTGCTACTAATATTTAGTTAAAATACGCTGTTAATTTTATTTTAGAACTTTCTTTTGAAATTGAACATTTCCGTGGCCGAATTAGCACCTTTCCTGATCTTCACCCTAATACTAGCATTATGTACATACTGTACGTATGTAATGCTTTGTTGCAATATAAAGCCAGGAAAGAACATTATTCAGGTCCATCATTTCGATTTTTGTTTCAGGGGGTGGGAGGTTTTAATTCGAAGAAAATTTCAATGGAAAAGAGCAAAATTCCCGCCCATTTACCCCCCATGTAAAACCATTAATTATTTTAAGCCGGGGGGATAGACCCCCCCCCCCCCCTCTCTCTCTCAATCATGAGCCTGGCTCTATTCTCGACAGTCAGTACACTGCAAAAAA